>LOND01000959.1:59520-72524 GCA_014220965.1 Paragonimus kellicotti | reverse complement strand
AGTGGCGTGAAGTGAGTGCACTTAATGATGCGGGGCAGTGAAAGCCGTAAGGAAGCTGTCTTGCTGATGACGCCTTACTTTCACTTACAGCTCGGTTGTTTGTTTGCAAGGTGTAGGCGCCTTGATGTATGTTTGAATATAGACGTAGCTATTTTTAGTAGTTAGGTCCACTTCCCCTCCTCTGTTTTCTTCTTTCTTCCTATATAAGTTTCTTTTTTTTCTTTGTTCTTCGTGGTTGTGTGGCAGTCAAGCATCAGTGTGAACCACTGATGTATTGCTGTCTATGATGATGATGATGATGATGAAGATTGAAATATCGTATGTGAAAAACGTTTAAGTAAGACGATGCATGCTCTGCTAAACTAGTTCCAGAGCATGCGCACGGAAGATCTATTTTCGATCGAAAGCAGTGTTCCATGAGATTACCCAAGATTACTCCTCCTTGTAAATTATCATGTCTGAATTCTTTGAGGTAAGACAGTAAGATGAATAGTTCCGTAGTGAGAAACCAACCCCCAGTAACAAACTATGCCAGCTGGACTGTGCCAGCCACATTGCTCCGGAATATGGCGAGGAACAGGCAACATAAAGCACCTTAAAAGACTGATGACGCCCGTCTGTTCATCAACATTGTCATAATCATAAAAAGCATTAATACATAAGCAGTTTGCGTTGATGCCCAAGGGTCACACATCCATGAAGAAAAGAGCAAGCCGTAACCAAGAGAAAAAGAGGGGAAAGGGACGTAATTATTAAAAAGTCGACCATATTCGAACATTCAACATCAAGGTGCCTACGGATTGTAAACAACACAACCGAACTATACGGTAAGGCACCTGCATGACTGTTCGCTAACGTGGAATATCAGTTGTCTCAGAAAGATTGACAGGGGTCTGCGCTTACGCTTGCCATCGACGGCGACAAGTTAGGGGTAGTTAATAATTCTGGTTATCGGGACAGTTTCATACCACAGTTAAACACGAAAAGCGGTTAATCTTCCTACGAAAGAGCAAGTCAATTCTACATCTGTGCAAGCTATCCTGATACACAGGTAGGAAACTTGGCCTATGAGAACGGAATAAGTTGACTGATTATTCGACTATGACAGCCGCTGCATGATCGCCGGTATGTACTGTAATCACCATTGATCAATGAGTTTTGGACAAGGAAAATTCAGAGACGGGAATCTGAACACCTTTGTACCCAAGACGAGTGGTCGACATCGATCTCCTCGGATCTGACATGTGATTCATATTCCACTTCACCGCTTGACACGTAGAGTCTTATTTCCGGCGTACGGGGGAAAGATGGAAAGGGCAACGTGGAAGTCAGGCAATAAAATAATAGTCAGGCATAAAACACATTAGGGTGGGGATTAAGCATCATCATCATAGACAGCAATACATCAGTGGTTCACACTGATGCTTAACTGCCACACAACCACGAAGGGAAAAAACCTATATAGGAAGAGAGAAGAGAAAAAGAAGGGGACCTAACTACTAAAAATAGCTACGTCTATATTCAAACATACATCAAGGCAACATCTGTGGTTAGAAACGCTCTTCAGATATAGCACAGAATCGTAATCAGTAGTGCATGCGTGTGGGGGTGACAATATTGTGAAGATGACAACTATCTTCCTCCCCAGTAGTTATTCCACGGTATGTAGCACTATACCTGTTCTCACAGCAGGTATCATGACATACACGGCAGTCATGGGATTGTATAATGAATAATAATTTGAGAAACAAGCAGTGCAGTAGATGGTAGGCCAAATATCTCATTCGTAGCGAACAAAAGTCAGACAAGTCTTAGCTAACCTGTTTGTTAAACTGTGGGATGTGGTTGGGAGAGAATCCAGCCGCGCCTGCACCGCAAACCGTATCATTGGCAGAGGAACTGTAGGTATCTAGGCTATCAACCAGCGCGGTGATATGGTCCCGCAGACGTCGTAATTCTCGGACCAAAGTCGGTCGATCACCAAGGTCGGACAGTCGGGTTTCATGATCGCTTTTGTCGCCCACATATGAATCAACCTTAGAACAATCAGTGATACCTTTGACTGAGGTAAGAGGAAAACGAAAACACGGAACATTAGGTGAAAAACAGAAGAACCGACTGCAGGAAATTCAAAGTTAACCTTAAACAAACTATCTCAAGTTTCGGAAGAATTGGTGACACCATAAATGTCTCAGGCACGACCGTTGTTACGAGAAGTCAAATTCATGACGGTCGTTCGATAATTTCTCAACCAACACATCACACTTACCATCAACACGATGGATAACATCCAACTGACTGACTCCTGCTTTAACACGATCAGAGAGACAGCCTCACAACACATCGCAAGCTTTTACAACTCAAGACACTACTATAGCAAAGTAAGTCATATATCAACCTGATCCTGTCAAGAAGCTGAGGGCCAGAGCAGTCACAGAAACTGATAAACGAACTGGCAGGCACGTGATTGGTAATCCGCCTCGTCAAAAATGCACACCTATGCATTTTTTCTATTGCGGATATCTTTGCGTAACTTTTCCCTTACCCAACGCCACTTTCAAACGACCGAGGAAGTTTCCCGGGCATTCCTGTATATTTCCAACATCATTCAAGGTAAGCGGATCACAGTGGGCATGTGTCTCCTCTCAATCTACAGAGTGTGCTCCGGGTATATGGCCTATCGGCATACGTTGATTAAGATCGATTAGAATGCCTTTTTCGGTAAGCTCTCGCAGTGCGTAGGAGTTCGGTACAATGTATGTCCGACTTCCGCCGGTAAAGAGTGGCTTAGGTTGGACGATTTCGGAAATATAGCACAGTACCAGAGAAATTTACTGGGTTATTTTAAAATTGCATCGCATCACGGAAAAGTGATACTAGAGCACGTTAAGCTGGAAAGAATGAGGGACTATTAGTATAACTTAAAACGGTAACGTGGAAATAGGGAGATCTTAAATGTGCTTTAGAGATTGCATGAACCCACTGGATGGAAATGGAGCAACAGAGTTATAATGACATTTTAATTAGAAACGATGCGTACAATTTCACCACTGACGTTCAGTATAACAGCTGCAGTGCCGCAACGACCAAAGTTACGCATACAGTAAATTGAACGCACTCGTACACATCCACGAGTGCTTCTAACTTTCTAATCAGGTTGCGCTGGTTCAGTCCATCCTGTCCACGTAGTACAGGCATGAATATATACGTCACCGGCATTGAGCCAAACGCATAAATGTTTGGACTATGGCCACCGTTGATCTTAAAAAGCATATGAAAGGTGGTGGATGGGAAGAGAAAAATAAATTACCAATGTAGGCGTAGCATACCTGACGGTGGGTGACTGGCGACAAACAGGGCCGTGCTATCCCCGATTCAACAAGCAGTATCTATCGACCCAGCTAAGTGAAGCGACTAAGTTATTCATAGTCCATTACGAAGACACCGTTTGGCAATAATGCGAATTTTTCGACTATCAGTAGCCTTAATGAGTACCATGCAACAAGGAAGACATCCTGTTAATGTGCAGAATCAACTGACTAACCAGTGCAAACTGTCCACCTTCATTATCCTGGTTACCGGTCGCGAAGGAGGAATTGTCCCAGATAGACGACGGAAAACTATAAGATTGCTCATACAACCAGTCCGCTAGACACAAACTAAATTACGGTGCACAGATGGTCGAAAATCTAGAGCCAGCATCTTCTGGGAGGATGAAGCAGATTCCTAAAGAGGACTGTCCAAGCTCACTGAAAACGACCACAGCAAATTTCTGCGACATCAAAGACGACATAAGTTGGTGGAGTCATCGTGTATATACCTAAATCTCACAGGCAACCCGTCGGCTATACAGGCAGATGAAATATGACGTGGTGAATAGTCAAAACTCGTAACAAACAAACGTTAGAGAAAACCCCGATTTGTAACTACTGTTTACCTTCCAAAGGTGCATCGACCGGCCAAATCTACCACTTGCACAGTTCAACATGTTCTGCATTTTGTCACAGAAAATCAATACCGTCCCCATGATTGATAACAGTAGGCTTACCGTTTGACAAGATTCACTTCAAGAACTTTGAAGTCGTCAGTTTCACTACATCAATGCTATCCAATGAACATTTGAAAAGAAAGAGGGCAAACACTGTTGAAGAGTGTTAACATTCTATTCATGTGCTAATTCATTTGTTATAAGGTACAAAAGAATGGCCAGCTGGAATGAGTAAATACGTGAGGAAAAACTATTTCGAGGTATAGGAACCAAAATCATGGTACATACAACCCTTAGACGTAAGACGCTGTTGTCTACGTAACAACATGGTTGCCAACCGGATCCACGATTTTCGTACTACCATGCATCACAGTGAATAAATTACAATTAATGGCCAGTATGACCAAAAAATAAAAGTCGAACGATCCACTGACGCTTGGTGAAATTGGGTTTTATGTATTTCTTTCCCAATCGACAACGGTTCGGGATCCTTAAATCAACCCGCTCGCGTAATCACCTACCTTACCTAGAGCAAATTCGACAGGACGATTCGAGCCCAAAACTCGTGTATTGCTTATTGAACGGAATTTAAGCTAGGAAAACGATCACAGGTTTTAAAGTTGAATGAAACCGCTTGGTAGCGTGCAAAAAACAGTGAGAAATTGCCGAGTTGTATAATGAGCCTTCAGTTCCACGGAAAATGTGCACCCTAAATTTGATAGAAAGGTCACCATCAACAGCAACAGAACAGCGGTTGACATAAATGCTTAGGTACTTTGTAACCATGCAAAGAAATCGTAGGTAATGAATATATAAAACCCATGTTTAAACGCAAACATTGAACAAAGTGAATAGTAACATTAAGCAAAAAAAGGGGTTTTAAATGAGAATAAGGCGGCATCTGTGAAGAAGCTTCCTAGCGGTTTTCAATAATTCGCACTAAACAATTACCCCCATTTAACAGATAAATAGACCAAATAGTAACTTTCATACCATCAAACCTTATTTATAGTCACTTCCTGTAGCATCTATAACTGACTGCGACGTACAAAAATATCAGCCCAGGAGACGGGCAACACCTACTATTGTTATTATAGTGCCAACTGTCGTCAGTAATCTTACTGTTGTGACCGCAAAGACGCTTGGACCAGCAAATTCGTTTATTGCACGAACTCCCGTACAGGTCATGTTAAACATGGGACCACAAACGTGTACACTCATTTGCACGGCTGATATGCGTTCACATACATTGGGTAGCAGTACGTTGTCATTCGCCCTGGTGGCACTTCTCCCATAGCGCGTGCACACTATTCCAATATTCACTTCTGGTCCGTCGTCTTCCTGGCGTTGGGGCTTGCCCTTTGTTCCCGAATGTCGCTTGTGAGTAGTATACTACTCACAACGAAACTGCCTGTTATACAACATTACAAATCTGGAGGTAAAGAAGACCTCGCATTAACTCCTTGAAATGCCCCCAAAATTTGCATGTTTCATGATTTTTATGTGCCTAACGTACTGCTTCTTCATGGGGAGGGTTCTGTTGCCTGTGGAGGATAGTATTTCAACGACATCTCATTGTTAGCCACATTAGATGGACAGTCTCAGGTTGGATGCATTCACAATCCGGATGATGCAGTGACAAATTCGAACACGGTTCAAACTTTTTCGTTCGAAGAAATCCGCGATTAACATGACTGACGTCAGTAAAATAGTTCGATGTAACGCAACTTACTCGACGCGATACAATATAAGGTTGCATAACAGGAATACCTAGAAAGGAATAGCTAAAGTTCGTTTGATTTCACCTAGGTTTGAAATACTGAAGGCATTTTTGAAACTAACTCTTGCGTAAATAGAAGCCACGTAAGGATCACGGATTCTAACAACTTTGCTCAGTATTACCCACGCACTATTCTTCATGCACTCCCTTATTTAGCTCGATTCATTCAGCCATCGCTTGATGGAAAATTAGGTCACTAAAGTGTTTCTTAGAACACCGCGATGCATTTGTGACTGTTGTCAGAGAGACGCAGTCAGATTTCTAACACAATTAGTTTATCGATTGCAATCGCGTTATTCAATTCAATGAGCAAGTAACCACTACTCACCAATGGTACTGGTGCTATTCAATGTGCATTTCCTTTTCCATTACATTTGGCATCTATGCCATTTTACAATCACACCTTTTTATTCAAATATGCAGACAACGCAGTGTTAGACATCAGACATCCCAATCAATTTCCTTCGCAAACCTCAAGAGACTTGTTTGAACAGTGAAATCCGCTATAGTTCAACAGTCTATCGTTTACCACGGTCAGCCGCATCAATTTCGATCTTAAATGGATTAATCAGCAAAAACCTTTTTAACGATGGTCTACCTCATCGTGCAAACAAGAAACATCTATCTTAGATTCCCTGCGTTAAGTATCTAGGGGTTGCTTTTGGTAGTAATACGAGATAGCCACTCCATATTAATGAAGGTTTCGAAAAAATAAAAAAGCTGACTTTGAAGGTTCAGCATTTAAAGTTCCTCCATTTGACACCATTTAATCGGCCAGTTTATTAAATCACGTACTCATCTACTAGAAGCATTGCTCATTTGTTGTTTTCTCGGAGTTGTTTAAGTATTCCACATCTTCAGGTTGACTCGTAAGTGAAGCCTATCACAGAAAACTAATTGTTTCTCACCACGTTAGTGCGTGTGAAAAGTTTGCACCTAACATTTCATTCCACACAATTTACCCATTTCATTCCAGAAAGTATTTAATGCATTTTACATTTCCAGCTGAAGCCAGGTACAATCACTTTGTAGCATATATTGATTTGCAAGTTCGTTGTGCGTTGTTCAACCCGAGCTCAACATAAACTCACACTTCTTATCCTCGAAGCAACCATAAAAATGAATCGTCCATTCAATCCCAAGTGAGAGTGGATTAGGTGGTGACTGCGAAGGACGTTTGGCATGGGAGGTTGTTTATTGCAGGAAATCCCTTACAAGGTATGTGAAAAAATTAAACCAACGCGTACACTAATTTGCATGGCTGGCGTATCCGAACCCGCTGGGCAGTGGTGCATCGTCATTCGCCATGACGGCATGTCCAACACAATGCATACATATGGTTCCAATAGTCGCCACTGGTCTCTCGTCTTCCTGGTGTTAAGATCTGTCCTTTGGCTTCCGTGCGTACGCACTATACTACTCACAAACGGAGGTGCACGCTATACAACAGCTGTTAAGTAAACCGCCTACGAATTCTATCACGATTACTAAGGTCTGACTCGAGCTTGCCGAGTTTATTGCCCTTCATTTGTTAAACGTGTCCGTGAAAAAAGCGAAAATACGCTTCCTGAAGGGTAAAACGAGAAAAATGTATCTGAAACCGCACACCGTTGTGGGCTTTGAGGCAGAAACGTCCACGCGACAACAGTTTGTGTAACGAGCTGGATCGTGATGAGCCACAACTCCACGAAAGACACACCTGGTCAATACAACACGAAAGTGATTAATACGGCCCGGATGTGGGCTAGAATAATTTGTGCGTAATACAAGTGAAGAAGCACTTTCAAAGATAGCGATAAGTGAACAGTGGTTTAGATGTGATGGTTATTGATTCGGATAAACTGAGTCACTTGGTCAAAAAGGCCATGAACCTGATAGATGGTGTTGTGACATGGACCGATGTTCACCGCAACACTCCGGAGGATAAAAAATGTCAAAAGATAAGGAAAAATACCGGACACGGTTGAGTAAGGGTCGGCATGCCGATAACTAGGGCACACTGCCATTTAAGAAAGATTCCGATTGGCGACTGGAATGAGTACGAAGTCAACAATCCAACAAGTGACACCTATCCACTTTATTCAACGAAATAAGCAAGACAATGAGATCTCGTAACCAGCTCGGGATTTTACTCAACTGCTGTTGTACTCGGTAGACAGTGTCCGGCGATATAAATGCTCAGATGGCTCACGGAGTAAGTTACAAAACCACCGCAGGATCAGCCTTTGTACACTGAGATCAAGTGATAGCGCAGCAAGACCTATTCAAAATAGACGAAGGCGAGTTGTCACGTAGATCATCTCATATATTGTAGATGGAGACAACAATTGGGAAAAGAAATGATGAAACATCGCTAGTTAGTTGAAACCTTCGTCACGAATAAACTGCGCTTCTGAAATGTAGGGTAAAACGTACAGCACATGTAGTAAACACTCTTACTTTCGATGACAAATAAATCCACTTACAACGGTACAACTAACACAGGTTGACAAAAACGAGCGGTTTCGACAGTTCGTCCTCACAAGCTGACGAGATGGTGATGCCGGTTCACGTGTCAATCGGAATGTATGCAACTAAGAGCATGAGTGTGGGAACGCTACTGTATTGATGTAACACTGCAACTTGAAGGTACGAAGAACGCTGTATAAATAGCAGCCCAGACATTCGTCCTTCTCAGCATGAGATGTATACTTTCGATATGGGGAGCTAAATAAAATGGTAGCACCACATAACGCATGTCGGTTAGCTTGGTGCAAAAAAGACTCCACACAAAGACCATACGATTCCTTGAGCGTATCTATCAGGATGTTGTCCGTAACAAAGTTGAACAGGATAAGAGAGATTAGACATCTTTGACAAACGCTTCATGGATGATGAACACACGAGGCAGCCGCCACAAACTCCCACTGTATACAACACGAACAAAGTAATGTAAAAAATTCCCGCATCTCTCCCGAACCAATTTGTGAACGATTGCGGAGGAAGATAAGTGAAAACCAATCCAGAGTTTCTATGCATAACAATACGACTTCGTTGGTCACCTACGAGGATCCATGTCCCCCCCCCTCAAACAGGTCGTAAGATAAAAATGTAATGAATGCATCCTCGACCAAATCGGACATCAACTCGATCTTCATGTACTAAGCTTTTCTTATTTCGACGAGCCGAATCAACATCTCATTCATCTATCCATGACGGCATAAATCTGACTAGAAGGTATTGTGGCTCAGGCGGCCGCCCATTGCAACAGTAGTGCGGAATATTCTTCAAGAAAACAAACTATAAAAAGGCTCAAAAATGGATAAAAACCACGCTAGACAGAGAAACCAGAAATCCTGACGAGGTAGACAAGTGAATAATGTGGATGCAACAATGTGCAGTCTGCTACATGTAGTTGTTAAAGACTTCGTGACACCCACAGGGAACGGGAATAACTGTTGACAAGCACCGATTACTAGGTAGCTCATCAGTTTCTTAACTATCAGTGGTTCAAACTAATGCTCAACCGTCATAACCATAAAGCAAAAAGCAAACCTTGTAAAGGAAGAGAGAAAGAAAAGAAGAAAAAGACGCAGAGGGAACCAACTACTAAAATGAATAGCTAAATTTATATTCAAACATTCAAAACCAAGGTGCTTACGACTTGTAAACAAAAAAACCAAGCCATAAGGGAACGTACGGCGCCATCAGCAAGACGGCGTTCACTGCCCACACGTCAAAGTGCACTCAACAAACAACGACAACATTCACGCCACTGAGCTCGATTAGCCGCCATCTCACCTAATGTCTCAAGCCACCGACTCTGTGAGTCGCGAGGGCCCCAGCCCGGGAGACGAACCCGATCTACTGGTGAACCATTTCATTTCTTCTATGCCAGGTCATCATCTGTCCACCTCGCACCTTACGCCAGTCGGTCGCAGCGTCGGCAAACAGTGCTCGGTGTGGCAAACGACTAGCTGGCATCCTTAGTACATGACCCAACCATCTAAGTCTGTGCAAATGTAAGGACTGAACAAAAGAACTCGTTTGACAATCACTACCAAATACCCGCTTCCTAACCTTTTCGTTGCTTACTCGTTGGTGCCACCCGATACGAGCGATCGAACGCAGACATCGGTGGTCAAATACCTGAAGACGGTTCACGTCTTCTACCCTGAGCGGCCAAGTTTCGCTGCCGTAAAGTAATACAGCCCCCACTGTCGCCTCATATGCGCGACTTTATTCATCAAAATTACACCCAGTAGGTATTGTGAGTGCCTGATATTGGCAAATGATATAAAAATCCGGTCTCTCGTATTCGTCTTGTCAGATGGAGATTTACTTCAGTCCGACTCTGACAAACTCTATGGATAGTCAATGAGAAATCCGTTATCATTCAGTCTAGGCAAAATACATAGTGCTCCATGCTTGCCAAAGTGCCACAAGTACAGATTACAAGATCCGTGTCTCCCTCCTGTCTGTGTCACAACAACCCAACCTCAGAACAATGATGTAAAACTTAGGAGTTTTCTGCGGCGCACCTACAGTGACGTGCAGAGCCAAATGCGCAATGTGCCTGATCGAAAGAAGCGTGGGTTGCTCCCTCCATATCCACTTCCCAAGCCTACTTCGTAGCCTAGTGGGGTCTCATCTCTTATACACAGCGCAATTTGAACGTGGTCCGCATTCACCATCGTCGTCTTCGAGGTGCCATGGTAATAGTCCACAAGATTCTACTCAACCCAACTCACACCTGCACTCATCTACTGCAACTCAGCGGCAAGACCAATCTCAAGAGAAGCTGCTCAAGACCTAACAGGCAACAAAGCAAACCTTGTTGTGGGAGCAATTACTTTTACATGCGAACCCTCCGCTATTAAGATACTCTGAGTGAGGAGGAAGTCACGGTGGATTTCCAAGCTTACTTGACGAGCACAACACCAAAGTACAATCTTCAATCGGCCATCACCGGTATCCACTGCACTATTAAGGGCCAAGCGTGAACGTTAAGTAAACCGGAAATGATCGAAATAATTGATCGTATACACGTACACCCCAGCCGCAAAATATATCTAAAATACTGATCCATTCGCCCGCACCTTTCTTTTAACCTGTAAACTTAAGAATAAGGGTATTGTGCGATTCGTGTATATTTACTGCTCTCTATCTCCAACTTGGTCAATGCACTGTACATTCTTCGACGCCACTACATCTCCAGCGGGGCAGTTACGATGCAATTCTTTCTCG
This sequence comes from Paragonimus kellicotti, assembly GCA_014220965.1. Classification (NCBI taxonomy): domain Eukaryota; kingdom Metazoa; phylum Platyhelminthes; class Trematoda; order Plagiorchiida; family Troglotrematidae; genus Paragonimus; species Paragonimus kellicotti. The sequence goes on along the minus strand of LOND01000959.1, from coordinate 61,530 downwards.
GGAGACCGACGAGCACGCCATTTAGAAGTCAACAACCTCCTGAAATTTAAGTGGTGCTTCCATAGGCCACTCATGTGTGAATTGTAGTGACCAGCGGTCGTGTGGCTTCTCTAAGGATCCCGGCTGCAACCATGTTTTCCCGCTTGTTTGTTCTGTACGCATGATTCTGTGTACGCCTGCTATAGGAGGCCTGATATGAACTCAGTGCCACTTTCTTCAGTCGTGCAATTAATTGTACGCAGTAAACGCTTGTTCTTTCCCTAGCGACTCATCTATTCCATTCTTCAAGGTCGTTTAGCCCGAACCTTTTCGAGCGTTGTTAACGCACTCGAAGGTTCCACGCACTTTTCGCTTGGCGCGCTTTTGAGTGCCGCCGAGTGGGCGGTAGCCCATCTCGCTTCTTTTCTTCTTCTCTTGGTTGCTGCCGTTGGTCCCAGACTAGGCTAGAGCTAACTACTTATCATATTTCCAAACATTGCTGGAAATATACGGTTTGTTTCTAAACCTCAATGCGTTCTCTAGTTCGATGCCTGTTGGGACTACGTTTCGAATGCTCTACAGGAAAGGCGCTTTAAATTGTTAGTGGACGAGGGTCTAGCGCATACCCACTTGTCCACTACAAATACTAGTAATCACATGGATGACTTCAGTCGTAAACGTAAATGGCTAGATTCCTAAACAAGGTAACCCATTTTCATGAAACTTTGAAGACTACATTCAGAATCAAAAAGGGACCTAAACAAACTGAAATGCTTACCGAAAAGTTTGATTTGTAAGACTTTATTGGATTGGATAGCAAACGATAAATCGGACTCATCGGCAATCGTGATGTAATCTCCGTCTGAAAATAAGTTTATTTAGAGGTCAAACAACCTTCATCTTGTATTTGATCAGGATATCATCATCGCATGACAATCTTTGTTTGAAAACGCGCTGCATCATGAGAATAAGCTCATCGTAAGTTATTTCCTCATTATGGATTGGTATGCGTCTCAGGTCATCCCCTAACTGAGCCTTAATGATGAGTTTCCCCGACAAATCCATCCAACAAGTGACCCACGTAGTGGTCGACGTATCAAAAATTTCAAGTGTGCTAGCAGACAAACTGACCTAGAAGACCCGGTTAAACACACGATATCACAAAAGTCCTGCCAGCGTTTTGATTAGACATCACAAAATAACTGTATACTATTGCTTTTTTCGAATTTCCACTCCTGGAAATATTCGTGCTGCTTTGGTTTACCAAATCTTCGTTAACTTCGAAGTAAGTAATTTGTCTACACGCTCGCCGCTGAAAATTATCCTTGAAACGGCGGTGAAAGGTGAGATCTGTGAATATCTGACAGTATTCCAGTGATAATGCTCTGAATTTAAAAATCGTCGGTTTTCGTGACGCAAGTAGTCACTAGCCTTGTAATGTTGTTTTAATCCATTGATAATTGGTTCAACCTTCATTTGGCGCGGAGATTAAAAACATTGATGTAATACAGTTCGTTGTCGTGTGATTGACGCCATTTGAGTTTTTGACTGAGTAAGTTGTGTGCATGACTTACTGGGCCTCCGGCTCATGCTTGTCGGTTTTTGTTACCATTCCAGATTTCCGCTTGGCCCCCGTCCCGTTCACAGAGATACTGTTCATTCAGGCCATCCACTACCGCTGCACGTTAAATTGGCGTGCGGCAGGATGGTGGAAATGGTGTGGGCAAGCTGCCAGCCAGTCCCATCATCCCCAGCAACTATCTTAGTGCAACAAGCAAAAGTGATCATCCGAACGATGGTTACGGAGCACTGAGGACAGTGCTCTTCTCTAAGGAGAGGGCAGTGTAATACAGTTCGTTGTCGTGTGATTGACGCCATTTGAGTTTTTGACTGAGTAAGTTGTGTGCATGATTTACTGGGCCTCCGGCTCATGCTTGTCGGTTTTTGTTACCATTCCAGATTTCCGCTTGGCCTTCGTCCTACAGAGAATTTGTCGTTCTCCAAGCCAATACACACTACCTGATTAACATA
>LOND01000959.1:48784-59420 GCA_014220965.1 Paragonimus kellicotti | reverse complement strand
AGACGACAGTAATAAGAACACGCACATATGCTTTGCACGCAAGCAGTATTCAGACGTTTTCCTGATATGGTTAACGTTGATGCCACGCACGGAACCAACCGACACAAGTAGGTCCTATGTCAGTTCGCGTTGTAGGTTGTAGCCTGAAGCTGTATCAGTTTCTGATCACGGACGGGATGGGTCATGGGCGACCCGTAATGTACGCTTATGTTCAGAGTGAAAATACGCTTCCCTGCGTCATTTGTTTGAAACATTCCGTGAGTTGATGGGGAGCCACATACCTGTCAGAACGTTCGTCATGGACAAAATGGCGGCCAAATGCGAGCAGCACGAGTCGTCTTTGGGTGCGACATAATGTTATGTTATTTCCATGTTCGAGATGCCGTGAGGAAACACGTAAGTTGGTGTAATTAACCTTATAATCACCATGTAGACAAATTCATTCAGAAGCCGATATTTGTTTCGTCGGATGGCTGCTTATGATAACTTGGAAGAGCGAGTGAGCGCGTTTGTCCACTCATGGTTACCGTTCAACCGAGATGTTGCGTTAGTCGGACGCACACACCCGAGGCTTATGAATTAACTTATGTGCAATTGGCTTTATATAAAGCCTAAGTGGGCCATCCATGCACAATCGAATGTTGTTCACTTCGGAAACCGAACAAACAACCGTCTAGAGAATGCAAATGGGCGACTGAAGAAGCGCACTCACCCACGAGATCACTTAGCCACGGCCATCAGTAAAATTTGGTCCCACAGCGAGTGGCTAATGCGGGAGTTTGAGATGCAGTGCACCTACGGTTGTGATCGCCGTGAGGTGGTTAGCGTCGACGTGTACGTGAAAAATATACTGTCTCGCTAACAACGTTCGCCAGTCAACTTGTGTTGAAGCATCTCAGTGGGCGCGCTCCCCTACTGCACTGTAAACGACTAGACGAGTTCAAGGTAATTGCATCTTATGTAATATCAATTGTTAGCTACGGTGAGCCATGAGGGTACACGGAAAACGGAAACCGCATTTGTTCTAGACTGTTCCCCAATCCATCGGTGTCGGCTTCGCCGAATACGGTTGTCTAGAATCAGCATGTTTCGTCGAGAGGTAACTGTCGCCGTTACTAATCCATTTCAACCGGATTATAAAATGCTGCACCGAGGAGCTGGTCAAGGCTGCAGGATGTTAATCCCAGAACAGGAAGCCGCATTTTCAAGGCTATCATAGCTTTCATGCACCAATCCATTGAGAAAGCTAAGGCGGCCTTACCACAGACGGACTTCCCTCTTGTCCTTCCAGCAATGCGTGGCGTTGTGACTATAGGGTGCTCTCTGGAAAGCATACGAGGTTCCACGTACTAGGGAGTTCATCCAACTCCGTAAGTTTACCGAATTACTTGATACCATATCGCCAACCTGCTTATGCCCGATTACAATGAATTGTAAATATAGCAACTAAGGCTCACTTTATGCCTGGAAATCGCCTCTTGCAGTCGTATCTACTGGCCCACGATGCTGTTAACTATCTGCTGTTCCCATTTTCCACGTGGTGATGATTATAACACCTCAAATTTAAGTCAGCCGTCAACAACTATTTCACAGATAATTGAATGCACAAGTTGAAGAAAAATGATTCACAACTTATACTATGCACGTTCATTATTCATTCGTTGCTAAAAATCCTTTTATCAACCAAATCATATATGTCAGCTATCTCGTCAACGTATTTCGTTATCAAAATATCGCGATTCCCCAAAGTCCTTAACAAACCCTTAATAGAGCCTGTGCTTGCACAGATCTGATTTGGCTTATGTCCAGCATCTCACGACTGTGGGGATGAAACTGTAGTGGTCAGGGCTAGTTACTGAATACTCTAAGCAAATGCAAGTGTACCTCACCAGGCTATCGGTGATAACAACAATGAACAAATGAAACAGAACAGCTACGAGGTTACCGGCAAGTTACAGTAATCAAAGGATCTGACTCACAGGAAGTGTTCAAGATGACCACCACAATGTTCCAAATTACCAATATCGGGAAGTAGGGATGTTACGGAGTTACCGTGGACTGCTGCAACGCGGTCGGAGCTGCGACGATGTTCGTAATACGACGGAGCTAAAAAATTGGGTGAAAGATCCGTGTAGTATCGTCAAGCGACTGCGCAACGAAGAGAAGAGCAGGCCGGTGTGCACAAATTTTGTATTGTATTGCAAGGTCACTTTTATCAATTTGAACAACAAGTAAGGGTGATACAAAAGTTGTACAAAAGTGAAGCAACGTTTGTGAACAAAAATAAGGAATACTCTGCGAAATCAAGATGGTGAGATGTTGCGTCAGTCCAGTTCAGTTCAGGTCAGATCACCGGAACTGATGACTATCGTTAAAAAACGCTCTCAGTTTTTGGACATGTCTTTCGTGTGACTTATGTGTGCTCCAGAAGTTTGAAGAGATGAAATCTTCATTTCAGGTGGTAGACCGAAAAATATTTAGCCGCACTACAGCGTGTAGAAGCTATAGCTGTTATGGCGCCGTCGGATACTTTAAAACCAAGATCATCACAGCCCCGCGCGTTTGAGAAAACACCATCCGACAGGGGATAACTAACATAAAAAGGATGGGATCGAGCGGGCGCAATAACAGAGACTCCAACAGAAAACAGAACAACAAAGTGAACGAGACAAAGAAAAACACAAAGGGAATAGGGCGAAACAACTTGAGGACAACTGTTATTTCTATTCCCGGATGAAAAACGCACTATTTGCCGTCTCTTGAAGTTGTTCAGAATCTTAAAACGCTGCCAACAAAAATAATTATAGTAATAATAATAATGATAACATAAAACTGTGTATGTGCTGGCAAGACTTTTTTCACTTCTCAGTATGACTGAGACTTCGATAATCAATTCGATGTTTCCTTCATATATTTTCTAGGAAAGCTCACCGTAAACAGTGTTCAAGTCTCCGTCTAACTTCGGGCAACGTGTTGACAAACAGCTTATTCCGCCGGCAGTCTATTCCAGTCGTCTACAATCTTACCTGAATGCATTAAAGCCTCAACCCATATCTCGTGTTATCTTCCCTGCCTCAAACCCTACTTGTTAACCACTATTAACCGTTTTGTGCTATGAAATATCGATTCTGGCTTAAACATTGACCTTATAAAACAAACTAATGTCAAAACTTCGTATGGAATTTTGATTATCACGTGGTAATCATTCCGGAAGTAGCTGCTAACTACCCAATAATCGCGGAATACTATAACAATTACCTGCCGATATTATATACTTCAATGAAAGGAAAAGAAAGCAATTATATCGCGTGAAGTTTTAGTCAAGAAAATATATACATACATTATTTATCATATTACATGTGACCACTCCGCATTTCTCCATTTAACGCGTAAGATTGTGTTCTTTTTCTCACTCTTGAAAACATCTGTTATGCGAGGAAATTTTCCGCGATGAATGGACGTTAGAAACCCCGTATTGACCGAGCAGTTCGCGAGATTTTCAACTTTTTTGACGTTTTCGAACAATCGAAGAAGTCATGCGCTGGAGTTTGCTCAATTCTTCGCCGGATTTTGGAAATTCCCGTACTCCCTCGCCCGAGCCGAATTACTTCAACATTTTCCGTAGCTAACTATGTCAAATAACGGCGGAAGCCCCGTTGATACAAAATGTGAAATGTTTGATAAATTCCTCGGTTGCTATTTCTGGGTCTGATGTAAGAAAGAACGTATTCCAGTTTAAGGATCTTAGTAAGGAGAAGAAGGTACTCCAATCAATGTGTTTGATCGGTAGTTTGAATACAGCTCTCGGTTCTGGTAACATTAAAGTCAAACTGACACTTAACTACGTTATGATCACTTCCTGGGAATTGTTCCGCAACGGATATACCTACAGACGAGATACCTATGGTGAATATGAGATCCAAAATATGCCTCTGTCTGGTGGGCGTTGTGACATGTTGGTTCCATCCATTCAGTTGAATGCATGAAAGAAATTCAGCTTGCTTTGCAGGGGCTGAGAATGAAGTCCAGGAGATATTAGGCATGTTGAAGTCACCACCTATTAGTTTGTGTTCGCAAGACATGTTTGATACATGATTTATCACCTCTACGAGGTCAATCAAATCACTGCTATTAGCATTAGGTGGTTGGTAAATGCATCCTATGAGTAGGTCGCGAGGACCTATAGAGACCATAACCACAGCGAGTCCTCGATTCTATGAAGACCAGGCTCGTCAAGTGTAACTGCGGAAAATTGCTCTTTTAGGTAAATAATGCATCCACCTCCTCGTCCTGTGAGACGATCCCTACGAAACATGATATCCCATGATGCTTACATGCGTGTCTGGTGTATCAGGAGAGCACCACGTCTCAGTGACAAGAATGATATGGGGATTAGACATAAAAACAAAAGATCTAAAGATGTGCATCTTACTTATCAATGATCTAACGTTATGAATAATAAATTAATGGAATTTTTTCTGTAAGGCACAACACTTAAACTGCTGAAAAACTGCACAACAGATGGAGCAGTGGGTTGCGAGTTACCATACGGAGAGGTCCGGTCTGGGGATGTACCAGTTTCCCACTCATGTTCGAGCGGATGTCGCAAAGATTTGACTCCACGACAGAAAGTGCTGGAACAGGGTCATCATGGTAGGATGATTGAGTGGGCTATGGGGAGGGGGCCAGTTGGAAGTGGATGAAGTGCCGAAGAGTGCGCTAAAAATAGATTAGGTTGGCGGACATTTGTTAGTTATATAGTCCGTTGGTGGTACACTTGACGGGGTATATACGTTAGGAATTTGGTTACTAGTAGCACTCATGTTTTGGGTAGGGGATAGGGTATTACGGAGCTATTGGGTAATGCACAAAAAGCGTGAAGACCATTATAGTTGTGGACTGGTAAAGTAGCGGCAGTTTGCAAACTGTTCATTTCCATCTGTGACGCGTTGGCTCTTTCAATGTGATTATTAGAACCCAATTCGTAGCGTTTATGAAATACCGTCGATTTACCTTATGTTGCAAACCTAGAACATTATTCTGTAGTAAGCACCGTACAGGTCTTACTGCTGGTTTGGAGCCTTGTTCAGGCGTTTTGGATCTGCGGTTGGGATTTACAGTCACTCCGGATAATGGAGGGAAATGCCACAGTAGAAACGAGATCCATTTGATTGTCCAGCCTCGTCGTTGTTCTGGAAATTTGGGATACTGCCCCAACACTCTGGAGAACTTTCGGCGCCTTAGGGCCAGGACTCATTCCAGTCAGCACCTTGTTTGACGGAGGGAGTCGTCGATGTACAGGGGAGGTATTTTCAGCATTAACCGTGGGTCTTGCTGGATAAACGTGAACGCGCCCGGCGTCAACAGAGCTGGACGTGGTTTGCTTTTCAGTATTCTTCTGAGCGGACAACGTAACGGTGTTGCCAGCTGCAACTTGCTCATCTACGGAATTTGTAGAGCAGTCGAGATCGACAGTCAAGTCAATGAGGTTGCTGACTTTGTGACTTGAGTTCTTCCTTTACTTGGGAAATATTGATTCACAGTATTTCCCTTTGAAGTGGTGCTTTGTCATCAAACACTTTTATGGACTTGAAATTTGTGACACGTATAATTTGGTCTCGTACGTATTTCCCTGGCACGACCTTAGAATATTTGAAAAATTGTCCCCACATAACTTTGCAGAAGAAAAATTAGTGTAAGCCTCTCATCTTTTGGACTGAATCTGTGGAACAAGCGAACTATTTTTTTCCTGGTGCGTGCATCAAACTTTTGTAAACCGCAACCCATTTCTCTCTGATTATGCTTTCTTTTGTCAGCAGACTTCATGTTGTCTTATAATGTAACCATTTGTTGCTTTGTAACCGCCTGTAATTATCTGTCATGATCGCGCACATTCGAGCGTGTCTCTCACGAATGCGTTGAGAAATATATATTATTATTATTATTATTAACCCTATTATCAGAGAATTTCGCTGTCGGGGTATTCTGAACTGCATTCAACAATTCAATTCTATGGCGCTTCAGCGGCATAAGCACACCCCGTGCTTTCGTCCTATCCACAAGTTACTGTAAGTGTGTCTTCTGGCGGCAAGTCCGATTGAACCGTTTCCAAGCACTGTGCTTCCTTGATTGAACATTTTTTGCCCTGTTCGTACGCTAGAGACAGCGCTCTTATGCGTTACATCTTTCGGTGGACCGGAAATACCCATCAACACTGTCAGGTTGCCCCTGATGTAGATACAGCCGAGACCTTTGTTAATTCCGCGGGGTACCCAATCCATCTTACCGGTTGCCTTATGAAGCGCCTACACGTTCATGCCAGGATAATTTCTGCGACATTTATCTGGTGGCCTTACTACTTCCACGCTTAGCCTCGTTCCGAGGATTCCGTGATTACCTGTGCACAACGGCAACCTCACTGTGACTTGCCCCATGTCATTGAGAACATTCGGTGATGACCAAATCGAGAATCGTAGGGTTTTGACCTAACCTCCACCTTGTCACTTACTTAATGTGCCACGCTGGTGCCTGCGACTGTAACAGTTTTAGCTATCCTTCCCCAGAAAAACCGCTTTGAACAGATTACCGCCCAATCTACACCTGATGCATTAAAATATTCAGGGATAAGCACCAGCTCGGAACTACTAGCTAGTTGCGTGAGCTTTGCGAGCATCCCGTCCTCCAGCAACGGAGAACGTGCGCTTTGGTGTGCCCAAATGACGGCTGATGTCTCACGTTCTTGCTTTAGTCCAACAGCTCCCCAACTACGTATTTGGGGTTGCCTGAGCTTCACGTACTTGTTTTTTATAATGTTGGGCAAGAAATATCATGGCTACGTACCAGGCGCCTGTCTACCTTCTCCGCTCTGTAAACCCTAAACCCCTGAGGACAATACCGTTCTACCTACACATCCTGTTTCAACAACGTCTCAGTTGATGATATAACATCAGATGCCCTTGAATCTGCAACTGGTTCTGTCCAAACCGACGCTATGTGCATTGGTTTACATTACAATCAGCTCCCCATTCTAGCAACCTTCCCTTCCAGTTTTTCTACATTTAGTGGATGAACCGTTCTCAAGCTTCATATCCGAAAGCGCGCTGTGTTTTTTGGGCTCCATCTGAAGACTTTTGACTCCTTGAAGCTTACTAAGCGTTTGCACTATATGGGTCTGGCAGGCGGCGGAGTCGAGCAACAGCCAAGTGGAATTTGAAGCGAACACCTCTTCAACAACCACTTTCCTAACCACCAGTCTTCAGCAGTGCTGTGCACCTGCGGGAATCTAGTGGCCTGAATAATCCGCGATTTCATGTGTACTATTTTCACTTCTGCAATTATATTATTTCCAACAAACCCGTTTGTTTTCCACCCAGCTGTATCATGCGGTTCAACGCTTATCTTGCCACCTTAGTGGACCTTGCTTCTGTAAACGGCAGCGGAGAATCAGAGCTCATGGCGAGTGTCCGCAACTTCCATCGGGACGAGCCTTGGAGAAGCTGATTCAGGGACTCAATCCCTTGACCACCTGTTAAACTTGAGCCCTTTCTCGAAGTCACATGCTCCAAAATGCTGACTCCTCCTAGTAGGTTCAGTACATAATAACGCATGGCCCTTCACGCGGAATCCCTTCACTTACGAAGGGTTATGGAATGCCTCGTATCACGACAATTTAATTCCTACAAAATTGTAAGTCACCGTTCCTCCTTAGCCGTTCCATTGCATTTCTCAGCTAACTCTTATCATGCTGCGAAACTCTTTGGAGGAGTTATAAGTAAGCGTCACACATTTCTTAGCTAAAACAAACGAGCAACCGGCTTTTCAGACCGGCAGATATTGAATGAAAAAAAGAAATCTTGGGGGATATCAAACGGTACTTTTCAGGGCTGTGCATTTGTTGCAAACATGCATGCCGAGTTTTATCACGCATGTGGATTGCAGAGGAGATATTCAGCCTCCTTCGTGCAGCGGCAAAGCCCACAACAATTCGACCAATTGGTTTAGACCTAGCAAGTATAAGACTATTTAGCTGGCTCTTGAAAACGTCCACAGTGTAAAGCGTGTTGTGTTTTTGGCAAAGTGTTATCCCAACTTTACTCGCACAATGAGTCATTGGATTTGTAAATGAATTAAGAAGCCGTGGTTTGGGAGGGTTTTTTATTTCAGTGCATAGAGTGTAGCCTTCCCAAGCGACAATTTAAGATGACGAGAATGTTGCAAGCTTCGAACTGCGATAGCAAAACGTGATTAAGGCGGGAAGCGGGAATTGTTGAGGGGTTAGCGGAAACAAAATGGTCGGCGAAAGCATTTCACGCAAGGATAAAAGCTGCATCTGCAGTCAGGCCTGCTTCGTTGGACCACTAGTTTGAAGAATTGGCTCCCGGTGTAGTGATGTTTCTTTGTTAAATACTAGTTCGACCGGATGACAAGGAGACGTCATTACGAGGAAGATCAATATCAAGCCATCTGTAAACTGAATATGCTGTAAACAAGGCACGCTCATTGGTGCAAGTCTCGCGAATTAAGTTTTGATCTCCATGCCAGACACTGCCTTGGTGTCACAACGCTTTGCAATATCTGGGATTACCTTTCTACATTCGAAGACACGAGCGCCATATCACAGCTCTGTTTTCAAGGTGAGGTCGAGCGAAACTTTCCGTAGAGAAGCTGAGAACAACGCGAGTCAAGTTAGCTGCAGGGTCATCTCAGTAACCACAGCCTCCTCCCGCCACCGTTTACTCGTTTGGTGAGTTTCGTAAAGGGTGACACGGAAGTTTCTAGGTGCCTGTTGAAAAGAATGGTCTAAAACTGTTAGCCGCGGAGATGCCGGCTGGCAATCAGAGAAGTGAACGTGGGCATTACCGACATTTGTTTGCAGTGAAGCCAAGGCGACCCGTATGCGACAACCCAAATAAAATATGAAGGTAATTCTGCAGTGCCAGAGCATTTGGACAATTACGGCTCTCGCAAGTATCTGACATGAAGGTCGTTTCAGCGGGAAAACGACCATTTTGGCGCGGACACTCGTGTTTTGAATGTTTTTGGAAATAGCACAAGCGGAATTTCAGACAGTTATCGTAGTAAATCAGTTGTAAGTAGGCAGTATTAATGAACAACCTAGAATGCGTTAAAAAAGTGCCTGAAGTACTAGCTTTTAAAGTACAATCCATTATGGGCGTTGGCCCATTAGTTGAAGAGTTCACGGCAATTTCCGAGGTGAAACGCACGATTCTATAACGCAGGGATACTCACTTTTGCAGCCATGACCATCCTATGTTGATGAATGATGTAATATATATGTTTGGTTTTAGGTTATGGATTATGTACAGGGCTTCAAAGATCTATTCGAGGATCGGGAGTTTTCTAGTTTCAAGGAATTTAGAAGTTGTTTACAGAAGTACATGAAGGACCACCATGCTTTGTACGTCCTTGGTTCTAGCAAAAAATCAAGCAACGGACGCTTGAAGTATGATAATGTGAGTGTGAGTACTACTGAGGTTACGTGGTAGATGGCCTATCGGTGTATCAAATACAAGCGACGTAGGAGTGAAAGTCGTGGATTACGACGTGTTTAGTGAGTTGAGTTCACATACTTTTCATTGCATAGTTCTCGTGATACATGCTGCCAATCACGCTTCAACGTCGTGAGGAGAAAAACCATGTTGGTTGTTAGCTCTTTTACATTGGAGCACAACCACGACCTAACTGCTTTCCTGTACGATGCGCACCCAACAAATCGTCGGCTCACTGCAAGTGAAGTGAGCGATTCCAGGCATTTATTCCAGTACAATACTCCAACTGCTGAGTTGAAGCAGTATGCTGCGGATGTCTACGGCAAGTATATAACGACCATGGATATTTGCAACATCCGTCATCGGTTGAAGCCTCCGGCAACAAGTAAGTGTGTTTGTGTACATTGATGTTGCAGAAAATCTGCCTCAAATTCTTAATCATATAGAGGAAAGCGGCGTACTGCGTGTCATCAAAGACGACACTAATAAATACACGCACATATGCTTCGCACGGAAGCAGCAAGTGCAGTTATTCAGACGTTTTCCTGATGTGGTAAACGTTGATGCCACGCACGGAACCAACCGACACAAGTAGGTCCTATGTCAGTTCGCGTTGTAGGTTGTAGCCTGAAGCTGTATCAGTTTCTGATCACGGACGGGATGGGTCATGGGCGACCCGTGATGTATGCTTATGTTCGGAGTGAAAAATACGCTTCCCTGCGTCATTTGTTCGAAACATTCCGTGAGTTGATGGGGAGCCACATACCTGTCAGAACGTTCGTCATGGACAAAATGGCGGCCCAAATGCGAGCAGCACGAGTCGTCTTTGGGTGCGACATAATGTTATGTTATTTCCATGTTCGAGATGCCGTGAGGAAACACGTAAGTTGGTGTAATTAACCTTATAATCACCATGTAGACGAATTCATTCAGAAGCCGATATTTGTTTCGTCGGATGGCTACTTACGATAACTTGGAAGAGCGAGTGAGCGCGTTTGTCCACTCATGGTTACCGTTCAACCGAGATGTTGCGTTAGTCGGACGCACACACCCGAGGCTTCTGAACTACCTTATGTGCAATCAGCTTTATATAAAGCCTAAGTGGGCCATCCACGCACATCGAACGT
>LOND01000959.1:32773-48684 GCA_014220965.1 Paragonimus kellicotti | reverse complement strand
GCCTCGCGAGGGTGGAGGCGGTCCGACGAGGTCCAGGTGGGCATGTTCAAAACGGTCGTCGGGAGTTGGAAATGTTCTCAGCGGGCTTCTCGTGTGTCGGTTGGCCTTGAACGTTGGCATGCAAGGCAGCAACGGGCCCAATGCCGCACGTCCCGATTCATGTTAGGCCAGACGAATCGATCCGCGACCAGTCGCAGTGATGCACGTACTCCTGGGTGTGACAGGTTATGCAGCGCATCAAAAACTGCTCTTCGTAATGAATGTGGCACGATTGGCCTGGGGTATCCCAGCGTATTGTCACATACAGTGGTACCAGTTGAAGATGTCAATGGAACTGTGACAATCCGTAGATTCGTGCGTTTTAGATCGTCCATAAACGTGCAATCGGACTGTTGTTGTGCAGCTATGTTGCGATGTGAGATCAGATCAGTGGCTGTAGATACGCCGTGCATTCGTGATAAAGTGTCCGCGGCGACGTTTGCAGCTCCGGAGACATGGCGGATGTCCGTAGAAAACTGGGCTATGTAGTCCAGCTGTCGAGTTTCTCGAGGTGAATGTCTATCGGAGTAATTCCGCAGAGCATACACGAGGGGTTTGTGGTCCGTGAAAATAATGAAATCACGGCCCTCGAGTGCGTGACAAAAATGGTGCACAGCTCTATACACAGCTAAGAGTTCACGGCCAAAGGTGCTGTATCGCGTCTCAGTATCACTGAGGCGTTGAGAGAAGAATGCAATCGGCTGCCATTCATCCAGAATTAGCTTGCTGTAGCACTGCACCTATGGCTGTGTCTGATGCATCCACGGCGATGCTAATCGGTGCATCTGGTTGTTGGAAATGCAACATGACCGCAGAGGCAAGTGCGTCCTTTACGGTGGTGAAAGCTGTTGTGGCTTCGGGTGTCAGGTGTAGAGTACGTTTATTGCCCCGAAGCAAATCAGTCAAAGGCTGCATAAGCTTGGCGCAGTTGGGAATAAATCGACGGTAATAATTCACAAGTCCATTGAAGCGGCGGAGCTTCGGAATTGTGTCAGGAAGCGGGAACGATCGAATAGCCTCGATCTTAGAATCGAGCGGCTTAATCCCTTCTGCTGAGATGCTGTGGCCTAAAAAGTTCAACGAGGTTTGGCCAAGTTCGGATTTGGCTCCGTTGATAGTAAGACCGTATGACGCTAGACGTTGAAACAACGTCCGCAGGTGGATGATATGCTCTTTCCGGATAAACGCTGGCCAGCAAAGGATATCATCTATGTATGCGTAAACTAAAGTCTAATCCACGGGTGACTTCATTAATCAAGCGTTGAAATGTCTGTGCAGCGTTACGGAGACCGAAAGGCATGCGCAAGAATTCGAACAGACCGAATGGAGTGGTGATAGCTGTTTTGGGTATATCCTCCTGTGCTACCGGTATCTGGTAGTAGGCACGGACGAGGTCAATTTTGCTGAAAATTGTTTTCCCCGCGAGACTAGTAGTTAGATCGTGGACGTGTGGTACAGGGTACCTATCTGGAACAGTAGCATTGTTCAATCCACGGTAGTCTCCACAAGGGCGCCAATCACCTTCCGTCTTCTTTGGCACCATGTGCAGAGGAGATGCCCATGGGCTATCGGAAGGGCGAATTACACCCATGTCCAGCATATGTTGAAATTCGGCACGAGCAATGCGCAGTTTGTCAGGTGCCAGTCTTCGTGGTCGTTGAAAAACTGGTGGGCCTTTCGTCTTGATGTGATGTACCACGTCCGTAACGACGGCAGGTAGCTCGTTCGATGGACGGGTCAATTCAGCGAATTCACGCAATACGGCTCGGTATCTATCATCACCGCTTGGTTCAGCAAGTAGCGGGCTGAGGACAGACGTCGAGGAAATGTGCCTATGGTAGATATACTCGTTCATTAGGATCTAGGAGCTTGGTGAGACCTGGCGTCTTACAACTACCAAAATGCTTCAGGAGTGGTCCATTCCCAAGATGGCCTCTGGCACGTCCGCAATAATGAACACCCAACGGAAAGCACGTCGAAGGCCCACATCCAGCGTAAGGGAGCGTGTGCCAAAAGTGCGTATGGGGTTCCATTGGCGGCTTGGAGCTGGAAAGGTGTCGAACGAGGCGTATCCTCCTTTCTAGGTGGTACGACGCTGACTTGAGCACCAGTGTCTACTAGAAAACGCAACCTAGAATTTCTATCGGGTATAAAAAATAGGCGACCAGGAGTAGGACTGCCAGCAACAGTTGTCGCCATTACTTGCTGGCACTCGCGTTTCCCGAGACGGTTGAGAAATTGCACGGCTTAATGCATTTCCGTGCCTTCGTACCAAATTTGTGATGATACCAGCAGAATCCTGTTCTTGAACGCGATCTAGAACGGCTACGTCCTCTGGAAGTGGTGCGGGATCGAGAAGCTTTAAGAGCCTGAACTTCTAGACAAAGTTCTTTTACTTGTGCTGCTAAACTGGCGGTTATGCTACCTACATGTGCCTCCATCTGATGCATTTTGCTGGGGAGGTGCTCGATGACTGAATCAGCCGATTTTGCCAAATCATCCAAAGAACTTGTGGACATGAATGGAGAAATAATTGCCTGTACAAAATCGGGCAGTCTCTGCATCCAAAGGTAGCGCATGAGTTTGTCGTCAATCCTGTGATTTTGCCCAACCTGTCTCAACTGCCGAAGCAACTGAGATGGAGTAAGGTCCCTAGCTGCAGATCGCTAAGGACCTGTTTAAGCCGTTTTTCTTCTGATACGACGACACGCTCTAGGAAGGCGTTCTTCAGTGCGTCGTAAGGGTTGCTCTCGGGTGGCCTAATCACTAAATCCCTGACAAAGGGTGCCAGCGACATCGGCATCGCAGCAGCCAAGTATGTGAACTTGGCAGTCTGGCTAGTAATGCGCGCTAACTGGAACTGCAGCTCAAGCTGCGCTAGCCAGTACTGCTTGGGTTCCGGAAACGTTAATCAGGGACCCGAAAACTCAAGGCGTTTTCTTTCGCATCTACCTCGGCGAGCTCTGACTTGGGGACTGAGGTACCTGACTGCATCATTCGAATATACACGATTTCGAACAATACCATATGCTAAAGAAACTAGCGGAACTAGAGCGCGAAATTTACTGCTTTATAAAAATGTATACGAATACACAAATATGATGGAGGAAAAAGTTGAAACTAGCGTGTATAAAGTATGCAATAAATAATATAAAGCAGCAAAAATAATTTATGGAACGGGCTCACCAATATCGCGATGCTAGTTCCTAGGTTCGTACGCCCAAGGTTTTCCCCAGCCTTATGTTAACGCGGAACGGAAGTCGTAGTGAGAAGACGGTGAATCTGCAAACAAACTTTATTTATTGATTTACTCACCGTTCACAAGCGGACTTCAACGCAACAGTTAAAGGCGCTAGGAGTTTGGACGTGAGAGAAACCTCTAGTAACCGCACGACAACCGCCAGAGAGGACGAATGTCGACGGAAACTTCAGTCGACCTTCAGAATTCAAACAAGCGTCAGAATGGTTGGGCGGCGTTCCCAACGGTGACAGCTAAACATTGTTATCCTAGTGAATGTAGCCTATAGTAGCAGAGCTGGCGCGGATTCATCATAGAGTCACGACTAAGACTGCGATACCTACGCCAACACACTAACTTTGATGTTAGTGGTTTGCAGTAAATTTACATTCACAAGATAATGTAAACAGGCACGGTGGTACTGGTAAGGCAACTCTCACGTCGCAGGGAGTTTAGGATTTTGGGAACTTCGAACATGATCCCACTACACGTTTCTGCAAACTAGGATTTATTATGTGCAACTGCTTGCGTTGAGTTTTCGATGATTCTTCGTGCCTCTGGAAAACCATGACCAGTCCCCTTTTTCTTTAGATCCAACTCCCCTCCTCTTGGTTCTTTCCTTCATCTCAACATTGGCATGCTCTCGTATTGATTTCGAACCTTTCTTGCCAAACACATTGACAGGTATTCATTTTAAATTTACGCCGCCGACAAACCATTTAACTTCTACGAACGTCTTACATCTGGATGTATCACAAAATCTTGATATCGTTCGCTCCTCTAAACCTCTTCTCGCCTAGCCTCGTCCTCCTCATTTCATAACGCTGGATCTTCGTTTATGTGTATCCTGAGTTCTTTTGCGCTCGATCGCTCCGCCATTACATGGCTGTTGCATTTGGTCATATTTACGTGAACCGTTGGTCAAGTGGTTATGTTGCTCAGCGGGCTCAGAATTTAAGGATGTTTGCTGTTCGAAGACGCGGCCAGTCTAGGTCCAGCCTGTCCACAGACGTTCCGGGTAGATTGACAGTTGCTCCAGTCACTAGACACCTGGAATTAACGTCACTTATGGGGCAACGCGCGACCGGTATATCGCATTATCTCTCTGCCACCAAGCGTACCGGACCATCGCCTGTACGTCCACGGGCCAAACGTCGCATTTCTTGGTGTCGGGCGGGAGCTTCGGTTAGCAACGTATGCTCTCCTTCCCGACTGACCATCATGAGCCCTTACTGACGACGGAAACATATTCGCCACATGCACTCAAGCCTCGTGCGTAGTCATCAGCTGGCAAGATTACATCTTCAAGCGACGTCTGACTGTATGATTGGACACCATCCCCAAGAGTTCCGCCAGAAACCCTAGGGAGTGAAAAGGCCCGTACGTCATTGACGAAACACTTGCAGATATAGCTTATCACATCAACCAGCCAGCAATAGCCGGATGCTCATAAGTCATGAATTTCAACCGTAGGAAGAAGGTGGTGGCTGCACCGAGAAGTGCTACACACAGACGTCTACGGACAAGGGGAGTCTTGTAACGGTAACGATCTCAATAAAACTGGGTGCCTAACGAGTTGTGATTACCCCATTTCCCTTCCAGGCTTCCTGGAGGCCACTTAACTGGACCAAGCGCAGGAAGCACTAACGGAAGAAAACAATGAATAATATTAAGACTCTTGTTTTTACTGATTTGCACAAATCACTAGTCGCTTTATCAGGCCCGCTCATGCTTATGTTTCGGAACGGACCTCTTCTGAGAAACTGTGTGTTTATTTGGGCAGTTGTGGATACGGTCTTCAACTCACCAGTTCTGTGGCTAACTTTCGTACCATCCACTGTAGTTCGTGAACATTTCGCCCACAGCATAGTGAATTACTATTACTCAGGTGAGCCCTCCGACTGCCCAGCAAACATATGTCTGACTCCGACGCGTTGACCAGAATCTAGTCAACGGTCGCTCTGCAATGATCGAATCAGGTGAGAAAATAGAATGCTAATTACCGCACTCAGTCTGGTAGTTGAACACGTGCAAAAACATTTCTATAACATACCATATTCACGACGTTTCATTTGCAAGCGTTTCTGGCCACCACCGTTTTATACACGTTTGTCTTAATCTGTGATTTCCGCGAGCGCGCGTTTGTGATTCCATTTATTTCGTGCGCGGTGAGTCCGGCTGTGTAGGGCAGATGGCCATCGGCTGTAGAAATTATTCTGATATGTTGAAAATGTTGATGGCGTTTATTTGTGGGCCAAAGGAAGTTGACGCTTTGTGGCGGATAGAGGCATATTTAGCCTTTCCTTAACCTACAATTCGTGTGAACTGAATATAGGAAAACACCGGTAACGTAGCCTCTCTTTGAAGTGACCACTGTGCGCGCCACATGCACACGCCCAAAATGAATTAGTTACGAAGCATTGCGTCGGCAATTCTTTTCTTGTATTTTGTGCCATTTCTTCTTCGTCACCACCTCGCTCAAAATTACTCAGGAATGTGAATAATTGTCCTTGTCCTCGACTGAAACAGCTTCAGCTTTCCTTACCGATATTTGCGATCCCCTTGAAGGGCTTCGTAAGAAATGTGCACGAAATGTTCCAGTGAAGTCGACGAGGTCCGAAATGTGTAGCCGCAGTCACGATTGCGGCACGCATGTCTTTGACGCTTTGATGAACACTTCCGCATATTTACCACAGAGTTATAGCCGTTCTAGTCGATGGACAGTTGCTTAATCGCGGTGACCAATAAAATATCTACTACCGCGAGTCTACTCTCCCGTATTGTATCGTTTGCGTTCTACCATAACTGACAGTTTTGTTGAAAGCTTTGCCAATGTGTTGTGTATTTCATGGTTTCGACTTCGCTATTAAAAGCTTGTTAACTGTTTTCTTATTGGAATTTGCACTACGTAATTGGTATGAACTGCTTCCATTAGCGTTCATAGTAGAAATCAGTGCATTGAAACGATGGTATAGTATATGGCCTGTTAACACAAAATTTGAGGTATAGGTTACGCGTGCTGGACGGAAGATGTGCATCTTATTGGGTGAACGAAGGTCCCATACAACCTACTGCATCGGTAGAGCTCGCGGGCTAGCTATTGCGTAACTTTTCTAGGTTGCAATGCAGATATATCGCTGGAACCTACAAGTGTCGTAGCTGCTGCCCTTAGCGCCAGGTTTGTTGCTAAATCAAGTGTTGTTGATGAAAATGCCATCATTAGTGGTACTTGTTTTCCTAATGCAATTACTTCTGCCGCGATCAGTCGGCCACTCTCAATATCTGGTATTTCATGTGCCATTCAGTTTTTCTCAAACTACCCCAATCCATTACATTTACCGGCTTGAAATTACTGTTGGCTTTATTGAAACCTCCTCGTTCCTAATTGACCGCTTTATCCGTGCACATTGCACAGAACTCCGCGTAGTGTATATAAAACAAGGCCTAACGATAGTTGTTATGTACACGTAGGGATGCCAACGCGTCTATGGAACGTTAACCAAGATCAGCGTTTCATCAGCCGTGACCATATATAATGCAAGTCAATGCAGACGAGGTACCACTGTTTGACTATCCCGGTGCGGAGTTATGGCCAATACTCGGTCGCACTGTACACTTTTTCGAAGGCACTCCATTCGTCAACGACTCGTATTGAAGTCGTGGGCGCCCTGATCCCGTTGATGCCTATCTACAGCCGTTCGTGTTCGCATTGAGATAAATACGCAGCGTAGGCGTAACGCTGGATGACCTTCTTTAACTCTTCACGTTGACATTCTGCGTGTAGTTTGCGATGTCCCAGCTTGCAGCTACGTCAGGCAAATGAAAACGCACAACGATTACTATGGCTGCGATAGATGTGTACAAAAGGTGTCTATTACAGTTCTCAACAGGTTACTTTCCCTAAGACTTCATCCAGCATTCGCACTAACTTGTCCTCCCGAGATGAAGTCAGCCAAAGCATCATATCGAAAACACCGTGTTTCTGGATATGGTTGACAATTTACCACTCGACCAGACGCACACTGTTTTTCTTGATGCAGTGAGACGGCTAGTCCACATTTGGTGCTTTCAGAGAAACGTTTAGGCTTGCGTCTGTCTAGCAGTATGCAGCGGGCTGTTGAGAGCAAGCTAGAAGCATCTGTTTCACACCTACCCATTGACTTCCCTCCGCACATGTGGTATGTTTACCAATTTGCAGCGTTTAACAGCCAGTGATAGTCGCGTGTTTTATTATATTAGTTATGCCTTCATTCCCCGCACATCTCATGCATGAGACTTCTGAAATTTGCTTCATTCCATTTGCACACTGTCACATTCTAGTTTGTATCATTCTCTAACTGATGGGACTTAGTTTTGTTCGTTGAATTTGTAGATCAATTTGCTTATCTGTATGGGGACCATAAACTTGCGTATTGTGTCACATGCATATGCGGCGATATGCGGCGTTTTGGACCGCTACAAGGTTATTGTGCAGTTCATTTTTGAACGTTCCCTGAATAGTATCCTGCGTCTCGTTAAAGGAACGAGGGAGCCGTCTACTTAAGTACACAACCGAGTATTTGCATAATCCATGCCCACACACGTTCAATGCAACTGGGCGCCGATCGATGACACCAGTCTATTTAGTTGAACCAAACTGAAGCGTAATCTGTTCAACGTGCGCTCCAGTTGCTACATTTCTTGCGGCTATCCGGAAGTTGTGTTTTGATAAACAAAACTCCCAACTGCATTCACAAAAAGCAGAACTATGTGATACTCTGCATAGCCTCGTACACCTTGGCGACTTCTGCTCCCATGCCCTCCCTTCATCCGACCTGTGTATTTATCGGGCCTCGGCCATATCTACCACCATTAAGTTGAAGTCCTTGTCCTCTATTATGTGTAAATGCGTCCTCATCCCTGATGATGACGAGTTCGTCATCATTCTCCTCTTGCATGCTGTGCAGTAAATTTTTTCGTTTCTTCTGATCCGTAATTATTAATGATTTACGTCACGTCGCTAGTGTTAGAAACTAGTGCGTTATTGCAATAATAAATCTACCATGTTGTTGAACGGTGAGAGCGAAAGAGATCGTAGTTATTAACCGTGGGTGTCTGTTGGCGGACGCGAAGGCTGCGTGGTAAATAATGACACAGTCGAAGTCAATGAACTTTTTATTATCCCACACTGCCACCTGTGGGTAAATTTCAGTTGCATGACAACCACGTTATCAAGAACACTGATGAGTTCTCTCATAACTTTTCGTTACTGTTGAAGAAAACCATCACGAAGCAACAGAGTATGAACGGAGGGCAGAACGTGAATTTAGATCCACTTCCACAGATGATATCTGCGCTGCATTTCCCGCGAGAGAAATAAGTGAGTCCTCTTTATTCCTGCTTACTGTTAAACGCAAACGCATCCTGTCGTCCTCCGAGAGCGACGTTTCACAGGGCGCACCTCCGCCCAAGATACACAGCTGTTTTATCTGACCGAGACTATCCTCGAGAATGTGAGGGAAACGTGAGTTGGTTCCAAAGAGGCAAAGACGGAGACGGTAGACAGTCCAAACGCCGATATTCAGAAGCTAGTAGCGAAGTGGTGAGAGTCCATAGGTTTACGAAGGTCATTTGAGTAAAGAGCAATCCGGGACTGGAAGATGCAGAGAAAAGCCTGGAGGAGGAAACCAGAGAAAAACGTGAACAGGCTTTTTCCAGGCTCTTTATGTTCAGTTCGCCGGTCGCATGCTGAATGCTGTAGTCCCTCAACATATACGGGGAGGATTGCTGCCTACTGTTACTTTTGACCATGTAATATTGTATCTGAAAATATACTTGTTTTTTATTGCGGTACTTTTCGTTTCGCTGTTGATTCCTGCGTGTTCAGCGGTCACGTAAATAAATTTTTATGGTAATATGTTCGTCTAACGGTCAAGTTGTAGGGTTATTCCAGGCGCCCGTTGTCCATCTCTACACCGGTCCGCGGAAAGTCATTTGAAGGCGTTTGAGATAAACGCTGCATGACAGAAGGGATCCAGTTAAATTAACTTGCCAGTTCTTGACAAATAAGACCGCTCGCTAAAAACATCGATTACGAGAGAATTTGGTGGAAACTGAGGACTAAATTCAGCGGTCCATAAACGTTGGATTAAGTGAGATTCGAATTGCTTTAGTGGTTGGAGGCAAATAATGAGGAATGTAAGAAATGTGCCGCCAGCGTTGCTGGCCGAGTCGGATGCTGCTCTGGTCAACTAGGAACCGAATCTGGCCTACTCCGAAACTACTCTGGCCATAGCCAGTCCTACCCTAGTTTTGTTGCACGCCTACTTAGATCCGACGCCTTGCCCAACTCTTGCCACAGTCGGGCGGACTCCGGGCCAGAGGCGGCGTGTTTAACGAGTACGGGATATTACAGCACAGATAGTGTACAATCTCTTACCTTGTTGCTTTCATGTTACACACTATTCTTCATATCTGTTACGTTCACTGTCTATTGTCTGAATCAATACACACATCGTCCTAGCGCGCCTTGGCGTCTGTTTGCAGGTGGCCGTCGTTACCAATAGTTAAATATAACACCAGTCAATTTTAATATGCTGGAGAAACTTAATTCGCTCAAATTTATCTGGTAGTCAACGGAAACGTTCTCCCAGCATATAGCGGATTTAGTGAGGTGGAATTTATCGTGAACATTTAACGTAGATTGTTTCGTAACATAGTTGATTCACTTTTCGGTTCTACTACAATGGACACACCGAGTTGCCCAGTCGTTTCCGTTGAACTTTTTCAGTTTTGTTTACTTTGTCTCTTGTCCGAGCATTAACGCTTGTTTCCGATTCTCTGGGAGGAGAGTATTGTGGCGTTCTTCTTTTTAATCTTCATTCAACTTATTTTGCCTAACTGTCGCATCAGACCACAGTGTACAATTTTCTTTGACCTGATGAAAGATAGATACAACACTTTTGATTAAAATTCCGGTATGTGCAGGTGTCAGTTCTTCATTCAACAGTCGGTGATTGGCGGCCAGCTAAAACATTCCATTGTTGGAAGAAATTTGGTTCCTGCGTTTCGCAGCAAAAACTAGCTTGGGAAAACAATTACTTCCATTCCAATGGCAATTTCATGAAAGATTGCTCATCCCCGATGAGCCCAGCCCTCGTATCGAGGTTTATTGTATTTTACTCATTTTTCCACGACTTGTGTATTGGATTGTTTACGGGGCTTCGAAAGGATAACCTTAAGCCGAGAATTTTTCCAATCCAACGAACTTAAGATTGGTTAGAAAACTAAGCATGCGATTGTGTGAGTTGTGTTAATGATTCACCGGGCTTCGGGCTCATGTTTTTCCGTGTTTTCTCGTATTCCAGATTGATTAATTAGCTTCTCCTTGTGAAAGATCGCTGTTTTATGATGTTTTCAACCCGTTGCGCATTAGATCGGGATAAATACTTGAGGAATTTGACGTAATATATGAGCCTGGTTGCAGCACAAATTAGGCGAGGAAGGTTTGAGGCATTGCAACGTCAATATATGTCGTGTTGAGTTTATGTATCACATCACCCCCGTGTATAATGAATATCGTACTGGTGCATCAGCTGAGGCTAAGCGACAGCGGAAAACCACGATAAGTTAATTTTGCTTGCTTTTCATTGCTCAGAAAACACGCGACCAATCACAATTTCATGTCGCGGGGAAAATGTTATAACGCGCCTTTCGTCTACCAATTGTTCTTTTACGACTTGGATGCCATCTCGGATTCCTGCTACGCAGTTTCACCTAGTCTGCTTGCGCGGACTCAGGAAGAACACGACTGCCGGAAAAACACGCTGTATTGACTACTTCAAGTTCGACTAATGAATCAAATGCATGTCAATATATAGCATGGAATAGTTGCCAAATATGGCCAATTACGCGTTCAGCCCCTGTTCGCTTGTTTAGGCCACTTCGCGATTAAGTGGCCAAGTAAGGTCAATTCCATAGCCGTTGCGCTCTGATTGGTCAATCGGGCCAGCGCAACACCCACGCTCACCTTCACGCCTCCTCCTGGTTGGTTCGATCGGCACGCCAACGCTTTGTTGATGGATGATTTCGTCAGCCGTCACCGCTAGCCTGATTAGTTTGTTCCGATGAATTCGTCTGCTAACAGAAAAATACCAGCCTAGTATTTGGCATAATCGCGAAATAAGCGTCTTTTTTGTTAGACGTACACCCTACAAGCCACCGGATGACCGTAAACGAAACAAACGGTCCTAGATACTTGTTCCAGTTTTGCACCTTCGACGCTGGATAAATCAATACAGGAAGTTCGTAATTAACGCAGGCGAAGACATTTTCTTTTCATATTGTTTGGCCGTTTTAATTAGCATGCCATTTGCCCAAGTTCATTTTTATTGATTGCTTTGCAAAAATTTTGAACCGCATTTGCGGAGAAAGTGAAATATTCTGAAATATTGATCACTGGGTCTACCAGAGTCGTCGATTATCATGCGCCCATCCCCATACAGGAAAGGCGTGATAGTGTAGTGGTTAGGGCGAGTTACTGAACGCTAGTGTACCTCATCAGTCTACCGGTGATAACAAAAAGTGAACAAATGAAACAGAATAGTTACGAGGTTACCAGCAAGTTACAGTAATCAAAGGATTTGACTCACAGGAAGTGTTCAAGATGACCACCACAATGTTCCAAATTACCAATATCCGGAAGTGGGGATGTTACGGAGTTACCGTGGACTGCTGAAACGCGGTCGGAGCTGCGACGATGTTCGTAATACGACGGAGCTAAAAAATTGGGTGAAAGATCCGTGTAGTATCGTCAAGCGACTGCGCAACGAAGAGAAGAGCAGGCCAGTGTGCACAAATTTTGTATTGGATTGCAAGGTCACTTTTATCAATTTGAACAACAAGTAAGGGTGATACAAAAAGTTATACGGAAGTGAAGCATCGTTTGCAAACAAACTCTACAATAGCAACGAATAACGTAGAAACTCCTGACATTAGGACCAACACCTCGTTCATTGCCGGTAATGTTATGGGCATAAATCCACTGCTAAAACAGTACTTTCGGTAGCAACTACGGGCACTTTACTGGTGTAGAGTGACATTATGCTCTATTTATTCTTCAAGTTGGAAATCTACTGGACTAGGAGATTTGGTCAGTTAAGTTCTACAGTAAAAATGACAAAAGTCTCAAAGTGTTGCACAAGGCGGGTATGATAGTTAACATCCAGGGCGCTTCAATTATCTACAGTCGACCAGTTGCTTCTAACCAAAATATCTTGCAGTCGTTGGATTGCACTATTTTTAAAAATCTTTGAAAAACTTGGATATGCGCCAAACGGGCCGTTCTGACTTCATGTCCAACGTATGCGGAAGCTTAAATTGCAGGTCCTTATTACCAGCATCAACGGTGCGCGAATTCCTAACGTCAAGATCACACTATACTCATCCGGAGGTACTAGCAGAAAGAAAACCATTATTATTGAACAAACATACAGGCAAGTCAATGAGTGAACCTCGCAGTATACCGCTGGAGGTGGATCTGTAGACGGAGAATTGATCAGTTACGTGCATCACATATAGATAGCTAGTAAGGCGTGACCTCAGCCACTGAAGGAGTTTCTTTTGTACTCTGCAGCGCAAGAGTTTGCTGAATAAAACAGCGTGGTTCACGAGGTCAAATGCACTGGCGTAGTTGAGGTATAGGTAATCACTTCTGCCACCTTGACCAGTTGCTTTAGTACACTGATCAGTGGCAGTCAGTAGAACCGTGGCACACAAAGTAAACTTGTGAAAGCTTTACTGCAAATTGGAAAAATCATGAGAGACCTTGGCTTATGAGACGGACATAGACTTTCGCTGGAGTGTAGACGAGCGCGACGCACAGCCAGCCGTGTTCAACCGGAGTTCCGACCGGCAAGCGAAGAGAACTTGCCTAAACAAGTCAAGAAAAACCCGAACGCACAATACAATTATTTTTAGTGCAAAACCTCACCCGGATGCTTTTTTTGTGTATCTATAATGAACAGGAGGAAAACATGTCCACCAATGAAGAAAAGGCCCAAGCGTTGAGTCACCTTCTGCGGAGGTGTACACAAGGGATGTTGGTGGATCATCGTATGCTAATGTCGCACCTGCCTCACCCATGAAGGAGGAGGCGGTGGTCAGTGCTGGAAAGGTGTGGGGCCGGTTGGTTGAGCTCAACGTTACGAAGGTAGTGGGCCCAGGTGACATCCATCGGGCAATGCTGGAACCACACGATGATATATTACTTGCTCTGTCAGTCAGTCAGTCAGTTACATAAATCGTTTGGTGAAGCCATACTACCCGCGGACTGGAAAGTGGCCGCTGTCATGCTGATACGCAAAAGGGGCAGTACGGAAGAAGCCCCAAAATACGGGCACGCAACTCTTAGGTCAACTATCTTGGAAGCGCTGGAAAGGATTTCAAGGAACAAGGTAACACGACATGACACTAGGCGTGAACTTTCGACGGCTCAGCATCACGGACTTGTAAGTGGTTGAGCCCACCTAAATTACTAGCTTTCTAGGATGACATCATTGTGCGGCTGGACAAGGAAGAATATGTTGATGTCGGTTAGTTGAAATTCAGGAGAGCTTCCGACTCGGTGGATAGTAAACTTTTGGGGTTGGAATTAGGGTTGTTTAACATACCTCCCGGTACGTTAACGAGGGTGATGGCATTTATCGCGATGCTAGTTCCTAGGTTCGTACGCCCAAGGTTTTCCCAGCCTTATGTTAACGCGGAACGGAAGTCGTAGTGAGAAGACGGTGAATCTGCAAACAAACTTTATTTATTGATTTACTCACCGTTCACAAGCAGACTTCAACGCAACAGTTAAAGGCGCTAGGGAGTTGGACGTGAGAGAACCTCGAGCACAACCGCACGGCAACCGCCAGAGAGGACGAATGTCGACGGAAACTTCAGTCGACCTTCAGAATTCAAACAAGCGTCAGAATGGTTGGGCGGCGTTCCCAACGGTGACAGCTAAAACATTGTTATCCTAGTGAATGTAGCCTATAGTAGCAGAGCTGGCGCGGATTCATTATAGAGTCACGACTAAGACTGCGATACCTACGCCAACACACTAACTTTGATGTTAGTGGTTTGTAGTAAATTTACATTCACAAGATAATGTAAACAGGCACGGTGGTACTGGTAAGGCAACTCTCACGTCGCAGGGAGTTTAGGATTTTGGGGACGTCGAAGGTGATCTCACTACATCAGCCCCCTAGAAGGGCGACTAATATAGGAGGCCTTCTACCTATAAATTTTAATCCTAGGCAACAGCTGCTGTCTTGCTGGCCAGCCGCGCGCGAGCCACCCAACCTGAAAACGCCTCCTGAGGACGTGACAGGGGGTGTGATTTCCTCATTGCGCAGGCACAGAGTGCTACGGCGTTCAAGGTTGTTCTCCTTGGGCCCAGCAACTGCTGCTATGCATCGCGTTAGACCTAGAAATAAGAAAAGGTGAAGTACCTGTATGTTAGAGAAAAGGCAGATACCCACCGTAACGCGTCTTGAAGCGCCTGAGGATATTTACAGTTAAGTCCAGGTGTCTTCTGTGCACAATAGACCAGGAAATTGTACCTACGAAAAACTGTTAGTGGCTGGTCAACAAACGCATGAAATACACAACGAATTATTAACTGTATAGTAAATACGAAATAAAAGGGAAACTACTCGAGATAACGCGCGGGAAAATGGACGCGCCTCCCTGAACGGGTTGTAGATTTAGGAGGGAGAACGTCGGGAATAGATGCGGAAGGCAACGCCGGGGCTGAGTTGGAGGTTGAAGTAGACGAGGACAGCTCGGATGATGCTTGTGTTGTCAAACTCGGGGGTGAGTCGGTGAAAGCAGGTTTGAGGCGGTCAATAGAGACCGTGAGGTGTTGACCGAAACTGTCGATCACGTAAGTTTTTGCAGACCGTTTAATGACACGAAAAGGTCCTTTATACGGTTGCTGCAGCGGTTTCTTGACAGAGTCTGTTCGCAGAAATACGAACTCACAAGTGCCGAGTTCTTTAGGAACGTAAGACGAGGGCTGTTGTATACGTGTAGCACTTGCTTGTAGCGAACGCATGTAATTGGCTAGTCGGTTGGCATAGTCCTGGGCGTCGATAACAGCTTTGCTTGACGGCTGAAAGAAATCAGCTGGAAGACTTAGAGGACGACCGTAGACGAGAGACGCTGGGTCGTGCTGTCATCTTTGACGCAATTGCGAATACCAAGTAGAACTAGCGGTAAAGCTTCCGTCCAATCCGTCCGCTCGTGAGCACGTAATGAAGCTTTGAGCTGACGATGGAAACGCTCTACGAGTCCATTCGCTTGTGGGTGATATGCTGTGGTGCGTGCTCGGTGCACGCCTAACAGCTTGGTTAGTTGTGAAAATAAGGCGGATTCGAACTGGGTACCGCGGTCGGTTGTAATGGTGGACGGACAACCAAAACGTGCGATCCAATGCTCGACAAAAGCGCGAGCGACAGATATTGCTGATGGGTCTGGCAACGGTATGGACTTCTGGTCAGCGAGTCAACCTGTCGATACACGTGAGTAAGTAGATGTAGCCTCGAGAGGGTGGAAGTGATCCGACGAGGTCCAGGCGGACATGTTCAAAACGATCGTCGGGGATTGGAAA
>LOND01000958.1:75789-96657 GCA_014220965.1 Paragonimus kellicotti | reverse complement strand
AGGTCGTGTAAACCTGATGTATAGGTTCCCCAAAACATATATTTGGCATCAGAACGCCCGCATGAACTAGCGTCGCACGTGCAACATCAAATAAGTCAGGTGGGAATGTGTTCTTTCGCAGATTGTCGGTTGCAGTAGAAAGTGACTCATCGAAAAAGTAATCTGCGTTCGGGCTGCACGAGTGGCCCTTTAATACCGTGCATTTTATACAGAAATGTCATTATTCATAAAAGTGTTGAGAAACAGGAGTACTGTGAGTAGATACATGCGACCCAGTTTTTATCAGTCGAAACAATTCTGAGAATGAAAGGCAAACTGATCTCACTCGCTGATTTTGATAATCAGCGTGCATTAAACTTAACAGTTAACTATTTTGTCATGTTGTATAGTAGATACTCCTAGATTCTGTTAATTACTGTCCTACGCTGGAGTTTTCAGCGGTATGATTAAATTCAAACGAGAAACGCAATTTTCGAACTATTTTTAACGTTTGACTTTCACAGGAAGGCGGGTGGGCGGCTACATCGGAAGAGTACATGTGTAACGGAATTAATTCAAGGTGGATTCCCAAGAATGTGGGCTTTCAAGAGCCGCCACATCTATGGACGGCAACTCTAGCAAGTTCTGGTACGTGTAAAGAACCAAAATGTCCCTCACACCAGACCACATGTTTCGGATTTCGGTGGAATCTTAGACTGATCTAGATTGTGAAGGTCTTGGACTCAAATTTCATCGATTTTAGAGGTCATCATTGACAAATGTAATCGTTCAAATGCACACGGCTTCTACCATCGACTTCCATGAATTTCGTTTGGCTCCAACACTTCTGACATTGTTTGTCGAGTAATCTCCTCATATGAGAAACATCGTGAAATCGTCCCCAGTGAGTTAACACAATCCATTTATTGACACGTACCAAACAATTCTAACAAATTCGTTGCCAGAACCATGGTCTTTGGCTGAATCTGAACAGGCGACTGAAACGGCATTTCTGAAAGCGGCAGACACTGTACCAGCTGAGATACGAAGCCACTCTAGAAGCTGATTCAAACCCAGTTGGCGCCCAAATTTTGAGCTTCAGTCTCCTCGAAATAACTTGGCCTGCCACACTACTTATCAACAACGCAAGTCCAGTGATCAACAGTGATGTGACGGATTCTAGCGTGTACTGTTTCAAAAATCCTGCCTGGATAGTCAATCACCTATGTTACTTGCTGGATTCGACATGACACAGGGTCTGGTGAATGACTGAATTCAAATATGAGATTTCCGAGCTACTGGTGAAACTTAACACCTCAGGTGATAGGCTGCTTACTATGTTTGAAGGTACTGTTTTTACTTCGAACTCGAATTCAGTAGAAACAACTTTTCGCAGTTGGCTGTCTTTGACATTGTTTACTGTATCATACTACTTATCAGTAATGCAAGTGTATTAACGCTGATTCAAGTGGTAGGGTTAATGAGACCATCTTCCAGATGAAAGTCAAAATAGGTGATTGAAATTGTTGGAATTTATACGGTACGGTTGGGCGTAAACCTTCTAATGCTGACTTGTGATCGACATGCTTTGAAACAACTAAGCGGATCACACAGAGATGCTGGCGATTTAAATTGAACTGGCAAACCTACCACTCACCAGTAGTAAAAATATCGTTCAACAAGTTTAATCATTTTTGTGACATCAATTCGATCAGAGATCTTAATCGTAGGGCCAGCGACTGCAGTCAGTAGAACCGTTAAGTTGCCTTCTCCTAAGAGGACCTCACAATCTGAACAATACTCACATGCGAATGTGTCTGAACGTTTGCATGTGAAAATCCAGTTTTGCCTAATGTGAGATAAATGGCGCAGCGGTCAACAACGTTGCCGTATAAATCCGTGGTGAAGATTTCAGTCCCGGCTCTGTTAAGGATATGTACTACTGACAGGAACAAAGCTCGAATAAAGTGCCTCCCTTTGAAAATTCCAGACTGAAAAGTTTACGAGAATGCGACAGTTGCAATCAGTTATGAATAATATTCAGTCGGTATTAACCATAAATGCGATCCATTTGCACAATATGGGGCCCGTTAACACATCAAAGACTAGCTCTGTCTATGCATTTTCGTCTACTGGTCAATCCGTATTGTCTTATCAAGGATGTACACAAAGTTATGTTGTCATATCATCGTCAAGGATTTCCTGACTACTATCTGAACTCTCAAACTACCAACAGACTAACTAAAAATTGCTAAGACCGGGTTAAAACGTATGTTCCAGCGTGAAACTATGGGGCATCGAACGTTTATTATTCATCGTCTGCACAAATTTTCTCAAAGATTTCAGGGGAATGGAAGCCCCATGGTGCATGTAAAGCTCTCAACAACAGGATCACTCGCCATACGTTCTCTGTAAGCATGACTCCTCTTAAGTTATACAATAAGCGCGTGCTTTCGGAAGCGATACTAACACATACCTAGTACCAGACTCCTAGTATCGAAACCAACATTTTAAACACGGTCGCTGTGACTATGTGTTGTTCCTGGTCCTTCGTTTGCTCTCCGAAACTCACAAAACAGTTTAAGTATTTCAGATCACTGTAAACCTTGACGTTGTCATTGGCCACTTCGATGATGCGTTAGTTGCGATCCGAAAACTTAGTAAACAACTGCGTCATTTTATTCTATTGCTCACACGATTTCTGATTTTTGTTTTCGTAATAACTGTTCCACACAAAAAAATAGCAAAGAATTATTTAACGTCTTAGGCCATTACATCGATTACTTCGGAACCAAGCCACTTGGGTAGGGGGGGTCAAAATCCAGCCCATTGCTCCCTAAGACAAATAAATTTTTTCCTAGTTGTGATCAACTGTTAACAACCCTCTATTCCGCATTATCTGTACATCCTTTGATGGTGTACAGATTTGATTCAAACTTCCTAGAAAGTTTCGGCTTCAGTCCTGAAGCATTTCAGTCGCATGATGACACCCAGATATCATTCAGCTATGCGACCAACTTACTCCCCAGAACAATAAGCCTTCAACTCAAGCTGCTGCTGTCTACTGATGCATCCACTGACGAGGTCAGTACAGTCCTTCAGTAACTGGTTTACAGCGAGTTTTGGCCCGGAAACCCTACTCTTCATAGATCAAATACAGTATCCTTAGATGCGAATTATCAGAATTTTTTGTCTATTCCCATTTGAAGTTGTTTTGTAAAGATTAAGATTTTGTTGTGCACTACGGACACTTCAGTATTCGGTTATCAGGTGGTGGGGCAATTATCAGTATTTTGAGTTTCCAGAACAGTATAAAACAGACATCTGGTGCACTGTTAGGAAACTTCAGTGTAGTTTCAAACGCACTCCAAGATCCGAACGTTGATGTGGTTTCCAGACCATATTATCGAACTTCATTTGTCTGATCTTAACTTGCTGTTCTTTTTACACTGTTGTTTTCAGCACTCCGAAGTCCCCTTACGTTCCTTTAAATGCGTATCATTTCTACGGATATTTCCTCCTACGTTTTACCTGCCTCTTCATCGTCCTTCTTTTCCTACCTTGTTTTCATTATTTCAACTCGACGGTTACCATACGTTCAGGTTGATCAACGTTCGTTTTGGAGAAGGAATGAAAATATGTTTTCATTGGCAGATGCCTCGCCACATCATGACCGCATTACTGTTTTCACATTTGTTTCTATCTAGCTGGCCTCTTATCGCCTTTTAACGGAGCAGTGTTCCTGATGATTGGTATCGACGGATTCAGACGACTGTTCAGTAAACGCAATTTGCCAGGAGACAGTTTCAAAAGTACTTCTCATGCAGTTGATGACCAATTTTAGTATTTTAACTGTCACTGTGGTCACGGGTTTACACTTTCCATTCAGTATACTTTCTCAGTTTATCTAATATATTTGTCTGTTGGTACATGAAATCGACCATCTATTAGTTCGCCGATAACGGCATTGTTGTGCATTTCAATTCGCACGTGACACTCACAGCTCATTCGGTACAAAAGTGAATAAAATGTTTATCTCTAACCTCAACAACCATGCGGTCGTCACCTAAAGACGGCATTCAGTATTCTGCTGAAGAATCGGTCTGGGAAACGAAATTCTTCCCTTCAACAGATGCCCTTAATCACAACGCTAAAGATACACTTGATCTGTCAGACTGTGTACTTTGTTTTAGGCAACACCTGTGTCAGCAACGACACATGGTGCTGAATACTCGCCATCAATATTTGGTGCATAGTGGCAAAGTTCAGCGCTTACTCCAACCACCTCACTTAGGTCTATCCACAGTGATGTCACAAGAAGACGTACGCATCATCAATGAACAGTCTGGTATTGTGAATATCGACTACCACGTGCAAGTCTACGTCGACATATGTCAGAAAGTTTGTCTACTATCAAATCCGCCGTCAGCGATTTCGGATAAACTTCATTCCTTCATTTTGCACACCTCTGCTAATCCAGTTGTTACCAACCGAGATAAGTAAAGAACGAAGTTATTCTGTCTATCTACCGAAAAGACGTGTATTACCATAATTGCCACTTTCCCAACATTTTCCATTTTTTCCAATTAACGGTTACTGACAGGCGTATTAAATTTTCTCACCGTTTGCTTTCACCCTTCAGCAATTCTAACAGTGTGTTTCTAATTTTACAGATTCTCTAGATGTAGAGTGTAGTAAAACTGAGCAATACTTCTTGTACTCTGACGTCCCGCCCATCGTGGTAATTTCCACTCTGGGCAGCAAACAATTTACATCCAACCAATCGCCAAATACCGTTTGATTCAAGTCGCATGACTATACTATGGACTACTTCTGAATGGTTGCTAGATGTGTCGCGCATTTTCGTACAACAAACCGAAGTTTTGAGTTTTTGTATGTACATGCCTGGAAGGCCAAATTTTTGGTAGGTCATTACTGTCACCTTGCGAGTGTCTGATAAGTTGAGGGCTGACCTGAGATACATTTCTTTCCTGACGGTCTACAATTAAAAGGTTTCAACAGACACCCAAACATCAAGAGGAAAGCGACAGTCCTGTATGACTCTCCCAAGTTTCTGGCAGTTGGAAATACTTGGAAGGATGCTTCAGTCAAAAGGTTTTTATAAATTGACTCTATGAGATTCAATGTGGTCGGTTAGATTTTTGCCTTGGCTTGTTTCGGATGTTCCAAAGTTGATCTCCGATTCAATATTGCTTCAACTGGGTATACCCGGGGAAGCCAGGTTCAAGAGAATCACGTAGGGTTCCATCACTTTTACGGTGGATCGACCACACATTCTACCGTGCAACGGATTCTTGGACATCAACTCCCGAACAAAAAACAAACAATTTTGGTTCGCAAATGTCGGAAGCCTGCCTCCTCTTCGGTGAAGTGTAACGTTCACTGAAGGTGACAATGGATAATGGGTGAGTCATTGATAGATAACTACATGCCTGTCTTGCAAGCGGAGTGGGAGTTTATGGACAACTGTTTCGTTGTATCACCACTTTGGTGACGTTTGTCAGGAGTGACCATCTTCTCTACT
Source organism: Paragonimus kellicotti (assembly GCA_014220965.1). Classification (NCBI taxonomy): domain Eukaryota; kingdom Metazoa; phylum Platyhelminthes; class Trematoda; order Plagiorchiida; family Troglotrematidae; genus Paragonimus; species Paragonimus kellicotti. The sequence continues at coordinate 91,133 of LOND01000958.1, read as the reverse complement.
GGTCGAATTTTTATGGGCGACGATACCAAAAAGTGCGGCTGAGAATTCAATAATAATGATGTGGATTTGCATGTCAAAACTAAATTGACCGTCACCGAGCAAGCAAATAGCATTGTTTTATTTGGCACTGTCCTCTCTCCGACTAGTATGGACCATGCTCATTAAGGCTTATGACTGTGTTGACCGAAACTTAATGCGCTTTGCAGCTTGAAATGCAAACTGACTATTCAACATAAAGAAGCTCCTGCTTGCATTATTGTACGAATTTCGCCTGCGATGCAGCGGTGTTTATCACCGAGCTGTTACTGATATATCAGAGTGGAAAGCTGCGCTGTAGGGCCAAGCTAACACAAACTCATAACGAAATTCGTTCTCTGTCACGTTGGGGAGGCCCCAGGCTTTGGGCAAAAAGAAAGCTAAATTACCATATTTTGAAAAGCCTGAAACAACAAAAAGGGCTGCATTCCTTTGCGCGCGTGTACTCTACCAACAAAGCCGCCAAATCACTTCGAAAACCCGCAAAATTCACATTAGGACATCATTACCCAACCATCCCACTGTGTAATCAGTGTTCACCAAATAATCCGTGGGTCTGACTGTCCTGATCAGTTTATCTTGAATAACCAATATTAATATCTACCAACACAGCTGCTGAACGTCGCCTAGGTATGACAGATAGGTCAAAAATTGAGCACTTCATTCGGGAAAAGTTTGGGTTTTGGATGGGCCCAAACCAGCAACATGAACTGCATATCTGTACGCGACACATAATTAAAAGTTACAAATTAGCATTCCATTACCAAACCATCACGTTACAATTCGCCTTAAGTTTCCCGGTAAACACTGAAAGTCTGATTTCTACAGACTCAGTAATACTAACGATTAACTTTTATTCTCACGTTCTGTGCAATTTTGTGTGGTGCGCATGTCCAAGTAAGATCAGGAGACGTAACTTTTGTTGTGACTGTAACTCGTTTCCAGTAATTATCATTCATAGATTCACATTTTTTTACAGCAGGATGAAAAATCTTTGCTTATGCGTTATTGCTTCCTTGTTGATCGGTGAAAAATTGCGTTGAACGGTTTGTGGTTGTGAAGAAAAAGTGAATGGAACTAAATTAATGACAAATTCGACGAAGCTTCTGGCTGCGGTCATTTCAGCACTAAACACTGAAACAAAATTAAGTCAAACATGTGCATTTAATAACCTGTGAGACGGAGTTAGTATAACGGGAAACTCACAGTGCCGATAATCTCTCACGCATGCGCCGATCGAGTAACAGTTGAAAACTCTCAGGGAATTCAACCGTGACCACAAAGTTTGGCAATACGCTCCATTGTTGGTAGATCCTAACTGTGAAGCAGTTCTGTTCCACTACGTGCTTTATCGAGTGAGCTGCTAAACGTTCATCCTTATTTAGTGGGAAGAGATGTGCCAGTAGAGTATGCTGTATGTAATAATTAAGTCTTTAATGCGTCGTCTCCAATTCAATGAAAATTGACCCAATCCTGCCAGTCTTTTTCTATAGGGAGTTTTCCTGAGCTCCGCAATTTTTCTAGTGGCTCCTCTCTAAGCCCTTCCAATAAATGCTCAATCTCCCTGAAGATCAAATCGACAGGCCTGTATGTTCGTTTCCTAGGTATGAGTGGATTATGGGGATTAATATGGCGAGAAACACTTCAGGATGGAAGGTTCCAGAAATTTTGCCTGGTAGTTGCAGTGTTATTTGTCTTTTCGACTCTGGCAGCACAGACTGTGGACAGGCTCAAAGTATCTACTACTTTGGTCTCTAGGTCTCATTCACATATTGACACAAGCAGCTTCGTATCGCCAAGGTAATATTCAGTACAATTTTCATTGCGAAAATGTATGGTTTTACACTTGTTAATAGGGAACAGCAAGTTGTTTTCTATGGACCGCTGTTTTAGACAGTTCAAATCGTTCTGTAGGGTTATCACATGTTCCTAGCACTCTAGAACTACCAGAGCTGTGTGTTGTTGGCCTAGAGAAATATCGATCATTTGGTAATATTGGGTGTTTCAAGAAGGAAAAGAACGAATAGCAGGGGTACCAGTATTGATATTTGCGGAACACCGGAGTTGGTAGAGAACCACTCTGACAGCTATCCATTCACACTGACGTTGAATCTAGGTTCAGTCAGATAATCCTCGAGCCGCACAAGTAATTGCTCATCAAGATCCTAACTGTTGAGGTTCCGCAGTAAGATGGAGTGATCGGCTCTGTCAGGGGCTCCGTAAAAGTCAAGAAAAACCAAGATAATATCCAGTCCTGGGTCCGTATTTTTTACTCAAATGTCAGAAGCAATCAGCAGATTATTGACGCACGAGCACTTCAAACAGAAACGAGGTCGCTATTTGGTGGTGATTTGGAGGTCTTCAGCCATGGCCCGGAGAGTCATCTAGTAGGCTGTCCATTGCTTTAGAGACCAATGAAAGCTGGATCATCTCTGTATCCACCTTTGAAAATGGATGACGTGGATTTGCACTATGACACACAGGTTCTATCAGCAGACTGACTCAAACCTATTCATACTTCGCGAAATTGATCGGCCACAAATGCGATCTAAATATGAAAGTTGTAGTCACTTAGTAATGAGGCCCAATTTATAACACTCCTTCTTCTTTAAGCTTTTATAGTTGGTGTGTTGATAAGGCTGACTTTAACTCAGACATCATGAATAGTTTGTTACACTGTTCCTCACGTTTATGCGCATTACCATCCGAATACGGATGTGCAGAGTGACTGCCAACTATTCACAAAATCCCTATTATTAGCTACCATGTATACGAACAGTAGACCATGCATTGAATTAACTACTATATTGGTCCTATCGCGAGTTGTAACGGCGCAACACAACGTCCGCCCTGTCTGGTTGGTTGTAGGCATGGCTTGCTCAGTCCCTTGGACCCGCGTTTGCTTTTTCTCCCTTTTATAAGTTTATCGTCGAAAATCTTCTTCGGGATACTGCTACCCTCAGTTTATTCCGCAATGTGCGTAGTACTATAGCGGACGAACCTCATGTATAGTTTGTAACCGATGAGGAAAGCAACTCGTTAAACCCACACTGTTACCATTAGGAACAGTTCACTCGCAAGGGTTCGCTCACCTATTGGTAGACGAGGGCAAAGTGTTTTTGGGCTAACCTCATCCGCGCATATGTTGGCTGGCTACGTCTACTTTTTGCTACCATCCTAAGTGACGTGTAACAGAATGAAGCACGCATACGCATGTGTAAGGGCATTAGCAAAATCGTACAGGCTTAATTGGAGTGAATGTTCAGAATCTATGTTTCTAGCTCTAGCTATTATAAGCTATGCCACTCACAAGCCTACTAACATTTGAAACAATCTCCTTGGTATTCCGAGTGAAAACGATGGAGTTTTTTTGTTGAGTAACGCACAGTTCTAATCTCAGCCTTCATGCTTGACTCAAATATCTGAGTTCGTAGCTCTTGGAATGCATTTCATTTTGTGGAGACAGTTCAAGCCCGTAATAACAGCATGTTTTATTTGGCATGACAACCCTTTTTATGTCTCATTTATTTAATCGACGGATTACGGATATGACTTTAATGAAAACAATAACATGTCGATCGGCCTGGCAACGAATTACTTGAGGATTTACCCATAATCTACAGTTTACTTTTAACGGTAAAATCGGTAGACGAACTGATGGAGTGACAGTGGAGTCACCATTTGTACTACTGATAGCGGATATTATCATGGTCACTGTAACCTACCACGCTCATCTATACCACAGATGAAACAGTTTTCTACCGATGCTACGCTGATTGTGTTCGTCATCAGCGATTCAGATGTCACCTTAGTCGGTATTTCAAATGAGTAGATGCAGATGCATTTAACTTCAGAAGTGAAATCATTTCGTCGAATCGTGGTTAAATGCCTGGAGGAAAGCACTAAGTTCCGCTCAACAGGTGTTTTATATCGCTGGGTAGACTTTGTAGCTCATATTTAATACGAGCATTGCCACAAAGATAAGTTTGCGACCTACTACATAAGAGTCGTTCAATTACCAGAACAGATTTCAGGGTCGGAATGTTCATTTACATGTGATTTCTGTCCAAGAAGATACATCGGTTGAATCATTAACACCTCATCCCGTCAGTTCAGTTGACAGAACATTCAACGTAGCCGGAGTGGTTATTTCATTCACTAGTTCTCTCCTTGTCAGTCCCAATCTGGATGATGAAATATCTGTCGGTTCGTGATTGCTCAGGAAACTAAGTGGATTGTACAACTCAGTAGTTGTCTAAAAGAATCAGGTAGCATTATCTAGCACAGATGGGTACAGTTGAGAGAAAACAAATTGCGAATAGTGTTGTAAGTCATTTGGCTGGCAGCAAGTATTAAATCAACCTAGATCGGTCATTCAATCTTGCCTATGGCATCTCACCTAATCGTTTACAATTCGTCAACAAACAAAAATTGGCCAATTCTATTCGACTGCGTAATCCAAACTTGTGAGGACACAAAAGGTTCATTTAATCGCTACCGCTATCTTGTCCATGAGTTGATTCATCCAGTCTATAAGCAGGTAGCTACTACCTCAGTGCCCTTTCATGTACACGAAGGGGTGAGATCGTTGTTTGAATTGTGATCAGTATTTAAACCAACTTTATGGTATATTCAAGTTTCGCTCTCATTAGTGCTATCTAGTAGTGTATCACTTCGCGCGGATGGACAGTTTGATGATGAGCTTTGCAACTATGAGGTGAACTAGTAAATTACTATTTGAGTAACCCCATTTTAACGTTGATAGAACCATGACGTTCGGGTTTTCAGACAATTTCATTTCTGAATCATTCTAAGGTTAAGATATCCTTCCGAAAATTATGAGGGTGAGCTCCATCCAAACTTATGATCTGGACGAGCATATTTTATGTTTCCTGGTGTATTGCAAGGTAACAGAATCGTTGGATAGCGAAAACCGTTTAGATCAACTTAATTCCATTTTTAATCGCTATCCCCAACTATTGGAATAAATTAAGGTTACACAAGCTAGCAGTCTAGACAGTATATTTGTGTCTGTAAGTTCTCCCCCATTGTTATTCAATTTCCAACATACATCAAGTGAGAATAACTTATTTTCTTCGTTTGCCACGTGCTGCATGAATAAAAAAGACAAACTAAAACCGATAAAAAATATTTTTCTTCGGGCTTATTGCATCATAATTATAGGCAAAAATAGGTATATTAAATAGGTATGTTGAATAGGTATATTAAATAATATGCGAAACACGGTGAAAATTTGTGTATAGGAATAGCCTGCGCGAATTTTGCTTAATGCTGAATTTTGGGGTAGGGGGACTTCAATTTCAAAACACGACCTGAAATACTTACTCATAGTTTATCATTCATACTGTCAGATTCCAAATTAATCATCAGTAAACCGCTATCGAAATGAAGCACTATACTCAAATTTTGATCTTCCTAGAGCTCACCAGTTGTGCATGCCCTTACTGCGAAAGAGATCGGAACTTCGACCAAGTCTTTAATAGGCAAACGTGTTAATCGACTTGGCAGTGATCTCACAGGAGCGGAACTCGGTTATGTTGGTTCTTTTCGGAGAGAGTTGTCTGAAAGGTCTATTGGAATGACAGCTACGTACACTTGTGAGTGATGTCCAAAACATGTATGCGCATTTTATGCCGAGTAAAAAAGCGGTTTGCCCTTACGATTTAATTGACAATAAGAAATGAACAGACTCACTGTGAAAAAACTTTCTTAACTTGTTCATCGATATTCGCATAAGTTTTGACACATTGCTTCTACCATTCATATTGCTTACATTACTCGAACGATGCTGAATGATTCGTATGTCAATGGTTGGACGAACGTAAGACAAATGTACAGAATTGTTGATTCACCAAGGAATCTCACTGGTTACAACACACTACTTAATACAACATTCATAACATTTCAGACTATACAGAAATTAAGTGTGGCACTATGTTTCACCATTAGCCCGGAAGTAAATAAGAAGGCACCAAAAGCCTAATCTCACGAACTTCAAGCGAAGAACTGGAAAGCGCAAAGCCACTGTATTGCACTTAACAAGCCAAACAGATCCTATTCGAAATGATTCCTATTGCTTTCATCTTGAAACTGTGTCGCCTGGCCTGAAAACCCAGTATTAGTCCATGGACTTGGAACTTGAGAGCTACACATATGTGCTTTTAGAACGATTGCCTTGGATGATCAATTACGTCCAACAGTTGGTTCATTTGGAATACTTGCTTTCTAGAGGGGTTGCTGAAACGAAGGAATAATTAAAATTGAGCACAACAAGCAACTGAATGCCGATTTTCAGGTTCGAAAATATTTTTGTTCAGTTCATTTCGACATAAAGTGCTAACTGATTAATCCATATCTATTAATGCACTTCTTTTCCGGACTTGGTTTCAAATCTAAACGTGTTACTGAGTAAGTTCCTAACCGAATTACCACGTCATAATGTCCAGACACAATCTCGTGTTTTTGGATAATTTTCAATGGTGACATCATTCGAACAGGCATCCTTAGATTAGAACTTCGCAATCGGGTAAAAACTCAGACCTCACTGAATTTGCTAGAAGTTATCTTGATTAATTCAGTAGTCTAGTGATTGTTAATTGTATGTCACCTATTAATCATTTGTACGTAATTTATTAGCTTTCTAGTCAACACTAATGCAATCGTAATTTTGAGATTTTTAATAACAATAAAAATGGTCTCATATTGTTCACTTTCTGTCAACAAATAGAATAGAAATGTTAACTACGTCAAAGCTTTGAATCTCAGCCTACTGGAGTAGAAGATGAGATAGTCAATCGACAACATGACCTAGGAAACCGGGACAGCCACGAGTCAGAACTCGTGAATTTTCTGCTGCCAAGTTAAAGTACTCGTTAGCAGAAATGGATCTGACCAGAGATGTTATGGTTTGGATGTCGTCGTGTCCTGATTGAGTGGTCTGTCTGATAATATCAAGGTAATGATAACCACAGAAACGGTAGAAGTTTTTGGATACCATCATTCTGTAACCTGTAATCCTACTGTTTTCTATAAAACAATATCGCTTTGTTGTTTGTCGTTTGAGATGGTAAATAAGGTTTTATCAATTAAGCCTCGTCATCGAAACTAATTTTTCTAATCAACAGTTTGTTTTTCTTATGGTTATTTTACAGCTTGGTATAAACGTCCATGACTGATGTATTGTCGGTCACGGTATTAATAATGAGCATTGGTGCAAAGTAGTTCTCACAGTTAAAGATATTCTTAACCAAAACGCAGGGCTAAACTGACCAAGTAGTTGTGGTAGTTTTGATTAGGGAAGTTACATAGAGATATCTTGATAAAGGAATAAACACCGAGATGCCTGAGAACACCACAGATAATTCAACGTGAAAAAAGCTTTGTTTGCCGTCAACATTGGGAAAAATGAAACATCTCTGAAAATAGGGACGCACAGTTCGAATAAGATACTCGTGTGAGTAGTGCGTGGATGTCAGTCCAAATGTTCACATCAGTTAGAAATATTAAGGTGTGAAGGATTATGTGGAAGGGCTGGATTTAGCTTGAAAGTAAGCAAAAAAAATGCGAAAAAAACCAAAATAAAGAGTACAGGGTAAGCTGCCTGTTTACGTACGGTTTTGTGTTATGGCTCAAACGTGACAGTTCCGTCCAGGAAGTGGACAGACCACTTTCGCCGGGTTGCCTATCAGGTAGCAACCATGTAGTAGAGTTAAATGAAAAACAAACGGCTTTATTTGACGACCAAATCGCTGCGGACATTCAACAAACTTACTCTCAGTGGCGGCAACTTTAAGATCAACAACCTACAAACTTAGAAAAAGTTACATACACTCAAATCTTATCATCTACCTTTAAAAATGGACAGTGGTTATGAAGAATAGAGCGTGATGAACGAAATGAATTTCACTTAGTGATGAGTAATCGGGGTTTCGGTTAATTTCTAGTTGAACATCACTCACATTTGATCGCAGTCTTCGCATTCAGATAGACTTTCCAGCCGGCCTCCTTCGAGAAGAAGCACTAGACTCGAGTTTCGCTCTCATTAGAGCCACTGCCGGGATTAGAACTCCGGCCACGCTTTCATGAGGCAACCGTGTTTACCACTGCGCCATTGACCTCACATTAGGCACGACCGAATTATCATATGTGAACGCTCAACCACTTTCGCTTGTGAGTAATGATCAGGTTGCCCGATCGCCTCGAGAGGAGACACAGTTACTGTCTGTTAACTCCAATCGATAACCCCGCGATTAGGACTTCCTAGGACAGGTCGAAATCTCCGATCTCATTAAACCTGCTAGGCGATATTTTAGATTACTGGTAAATAGTAGTGAGTAGTCGTGCCTAGTGTAAGATTACTGGCGCAGTGGTCAACATGGTTGCCTCATGAAAACGTGGCCGGAGTTCTAACCCCAGCCGTGGCAAGGATATGCACTACTGACGAGCTCTAACAAGAGCGAAACTCGAGTCCAGTGCTTCTTTCCGATGAAGGCCGGCTGAGATGTCTACTTTAATGCTAAGGTTTTGATCGAATGGCGGTCAAGTTCACTTGGACATTAGACTAGATAGACAGCATGTACTTCATAATCCTTAATACAATGGCTGTTGACACAAAAAAGAGGAAGGATGGGCTTATGAAGTCTCACAAGTTAATGTTCGGTGGCAATCGAGACGTCGCTTGACCAACCCTTCTTGGCCCATCTAATGGTTAGAATTCAGCCTGGGATATTTCAAAACTTAGAAGTAACTTACCCGAGATGTTTTAATGTCAGCTGTGCGGCAAAATTCCGCGGTTCAGACTGATTAAAATCAGTTCAGAATCAGAAGAAAATCAAGCAAGCGCCTCTGTCATTAAACGAGAGATTCAGTAATACACTTATCTAATCCTTCGTACCTCGTAGGCTGAACGTACATGGAAATGTCAATTGGGATTGTAGCAAGTTCTTCATCGGTGTGAACGCTAGTTCAGGATTAGTATGTAAACCAAGAAGACATCCAGTGGGGTCTATCGTACTTTTCGCAGTAGTCTGCTTCTCAGTAGATAAATTATAACTGTAGCCTGATTAATGAAGGTAATCGGGTAGGTTACTGCGAAGTGACTGGTTATAGGTATTTGGATAGAATAAGACAAAATATCATTGTTAGGACTTGCTGGGCAACGAGAGACACGAGCAGATAGCGCATGAGTGTACGACTCGCGAACACGTAGCATAGAGTGCAGCGATGTTCAAAACCCAAGAGAAGCACAGAAGACCTTGACCTTCAGCCGAGAATGTATTTGCTCTTAAACCAAGGACAACATAGCAGACCAGCGTCTGTGTATATATAGTCTTTGAACAGACTTAAAGAATTCCACCATAAACGATGTATTGGAATTGGAATGGGCCAATCAGAGGCGGAGGGGAAACGTGCGTCAGAATTAACCTTTAGCACGTTACGACACGAAAAGGATAAATTCGAAATCACAGGTCATTCTTCGAAGATATCTCGGAAAATAAACCATTTTTGGGGAACTGAACTGTTCCCAAAGATCTCAGAATGTACCTTATTTTAAGCAATTTATCGAAATACTGGTAGCTCTGGATTTTTTTAGATTGCCCCATGGCAACCTGGAGTGAGTAAACAGAGAAAACAAATGCTTTCTGGTTTGGTCAGAACGGGCACCACCAGTCTGTGGATATTGGCAAAACATTGGGTGCATGTCGACAGAGTAGATGGTGATTAGTGTGAGGTTGTGAGTGTTCACAAAACTGTGCAGTCGGACGTCAGCAATACGTCTTGAAGTCAAAAGAAACCCTTGTTCATTACTTATAACTTCATTTCAATGGTTTTGGTTTAGACAGAATGTATGTGTCAACCACAAAAAGTGTTTCGATCCCAGTTCATATGATATGAACTTAGCACTGATTTCATCTCCAATACCATCTAGAAATGGGGAACTGGATGAGCTGTCCCTGTATGGCATATATATATATATATATATATATATATATATATATAAAGATGAGTATCCAGTGATGTCGGTGCACCGTGTTGGCTTTATGTCGTTACCTGAGCAAACAACGAACTCACACCGTCGGTAATTCCACGCTGTGCTTAGGTTAACAGCTCCCCTGTCAGTCAGTTTACGGTCGTTGTTACGGCTGAACGAACGTTAACCAACCAAAATAATCAGGTTGGGACTTAACTTCAGGGCCAGTAGGGGTAGGCTCCGTTTTCTGTAACTCCCGATTGCACGACTGTCGGGCTATGTGGAGGAGTGGCTGTATCAGGCCGGCTCAACCGACTGGTGCGAACAAACCCGTGAACTCACAAGTCATAGGTCCGACGATCCTCAGGAGCAACTCTAAACAATGAACTAGTAATCAAGCGTGGATTATTTCAACGCAGAAAGGACTGCTACACATAATAAGAATGAAGCAGGTCATTCTGACACCCGCTCAGTGATTGGTTGGATGTTTTAGTTCAACCAAGTGGGACAAGAACGGGATGTGAAACTATGAGTAGAATTTTTCAATTTTTGTCCGCTATAATTAAGAAAAAGTGGACGAGCAGGGCTGATGACATTTTCTTACTGTGTGCGCAGTGACCACAAAAATAAACAGTGCAGATGTTTCTGAATGTTTGTTAATGACAGGAGCACACATGACAGGGAATTACAAGCATATTCTTTGCAAACAAGTGACTCCATCCGTTTACTAGCTTGTTTAATTGCCCTCGGAGATCGCATGGTGGGTGAATTGAAACCAAAGAGCCTTTTCGCCAAACATGCAACATTTCACCAACAAATGCTGCCTGCCAACTTTTTTGGCCCAACGATTCAAGGCGACGCCTTACATCCATTGGCTGTTGTGGGAAGATTCCTTCCAGATTTATAGGAAGGCGTTGCTATTCATAATTTGACCACAGAGAATTTGTTTTCTGATCTGAAGCTGAAGCTGAAAAAGCACACCAATCTGAGTTTGCCAGTTTCATCAATCTGGCGTGATCCGCTAAATCGTCTTCACATTTGATGCATAGCCGTTTTCTAGGTATGTGGTCGACAAGATTGGACATGGCTTTCGCAATAGCTACAATAGTTAAGTCAGTGTTTTAAGACCACATAATTTTTTTATATTTCTCATTCTGCTATACAGATACAGCTTCGTCATGACTGAACTATATACTGGTCATAAATTCAAATGGTTGTTTCAAAAGCAGACTGGGAGATGGCGGGCTCATTGGATTTATGGTAGCATGTAACAAACAAGATTGGCGAAAGATGAGCCTGTCATTGAAAATTAAGTCTCGAAAAAGTGCTAGGCAAATTCATGGCTCAACACATGAGAGATGAGAAACAATCGCTTTGGAAAAGCTGACAAATTAAATTCCACGTAATCCAATCGTTGGCGTTAAAGTAGCACTTGGAAGGAAGAGTCTAGCATGATGACTACAAAACTAAGCTGCACTTCAGTTCAGCGGCAACCTTCGAGGGCAGTTGAGTGTAAATAAATTCCTCCCTAAACTATACCGACTCCAGTCTTTCATTCATATGTAGCTAGAAAATAGAATAACGTCTGTAAATGTGTGCGACTACGCAATGTGTATAGTCGGGAGCATAAACTTTTTTTGAGCAAATGAAAAATCAGTTCCGTGGAATAGACATATAACTGCAGTTCTGTCCAAGGTGGATTATAACGGTTGAAATCGAAATACAGCCCTTATTGTCTAAAGCATAAATCTAGATTTACTGTATGCAGGTGGGCTGTCATCAAACCATGCACCAACTGTTGCCTGAACATCGTCCGTTTACTGATGTCAAGTGGTTTCGGCTTGCACAGAACGCATTTTTCACAAAGATTAACGTCCATAGGAACACAGCTAACAGAAATTCAACACAACGGCTTGAATACAGAAAGGCAGATAGAATCTTCTAAACCAACACTGCGTCAATTTCTCATTGCTCTTGATATGCACGACGGAAAGAAACGAAGCAGTCGAAAGTCACTTGTGCTCAGATCAAATTTGAAGAGAACAGAGCAAAACGACCGGAATGACGCACTGACAGTAACTGACATCAGAAGAGAGTTGGTCAATGTTTTATGAGGACAGCAGTTTTTAAGAGTCTGGAGAACACATCACTTCTAGAGAGATTAAACTGGGGAGAATGTGTTATGATACAACTATCAAATGATGAACACAAAAGATGTGTCCTGAATATACTGATAGCAAATAATGTTCTTCAACGAAGACCGCGTTCAGTTTTCGTAAACTTGATTTACAACCACCCTGCTGATAAAGACAAAACATTGAGCTGGAAAGTGCTTTATTCGCAAGTTGCCTATGGATGGTTTGGGGTGCTTTCATATTTAACGGTAACTTCGAATTTACCTTTCTGCAGTGGACTGAATGTACCCTGTCTAACATCCCCACATTTATATACATGCTCGCTTCCACTCTTAACCTCATCGATTATTTGCTCTTTGAAGTTTCAGGAAGACAACTGTTCAAGACATATGTCTGAAGTTACAAAAGTTGGGCTTATCCAATAAGATATATATCTAGCTATGTGGCTTGTTCACAATTCGAATCCTAATGCAATTACTAACCTTCAAGATTCGCTGGATAGGCAGGTTTATGGGAACGGACGCGTTTTGAATCAATCAGAAAGTTGCTGAACATCATTCATGAAACTCGAAGTAAAATGTCGTAATCCTGTCTGTGCTGCTTGATAAACTGTTAGACAGAAACAAGAAAAATGGAGTCCGCAACCCATTATGGGGCGTCACGACTTACTTCATATCTAGGTATCCGTACGCCAATAGGGTAGAGTAATTTCGATCAGGTACGTAGCTTTCGCAAAACAAACTGTACATATTGCGGTTACGTGGATGTGCAAACATTACTCCCGTTTGTGCAGTGCTAAGCGACATATGCGTGAACAGCTGGCAGCCATACACTTACGTAGGGAAAATGCATTTTTATCTTGTATCAGTGAACACAAGTGAACCGGGTTTAAGAGTGTCGGATCTGTGTCGGTTAACTTTCAACATTGTTGTTCATCCTTGTCTTAAATTTGGGCCCACTTTCTATTAATGAATATTACAATCCCAATGGCTTCATAAATTGTTTTAGTGAAGTTTCGAAACAGCTGATATTCAGTTTGCATAAACCAGTTTCCATTACTGCAGACAAGTAATAAAAATATCGTCCAACATGTTTATTGTTTTCTTTGATTTCAATTTGATCAGAGGTCCTAATCATGGGGGTGAACGATCTGAGTTAATAGAACCGTTATAGTGCTTCCTCTTGAAGTGATTAGGCAATCTGAGTATTATTCACAAACGCCAGCGGCTGAGCGTTTGCATGTGATTATTCAGTCTCGCCTAATGTGTAGTCAATTTTGCAGTAGTTAACGGTGTTACCTCATAAATTCCTGACCGAAGTTCTGATCACGTTCATACTTTCTCACTGCATTTGTTGTGATCACTTTCCTACACTTTTGAGGTTTGTTCTTTTTGTACAGTGGGAAACGTTTTAACTATTGCTATAATATAAAAACCCTATCTAACGGCCTAACTATTGGCCGAATTAAAGGGCTATCGAATAATTTCGTGAGTTCTGGCCAGCCGTACAGTTATATTCCAAGCACTGACCCAGTGAATTTGCAATAGCTCAAATCTCTCAGTAACTTGAGAGTGTTATCCACCAAAAATGAATTTGTGAGAGCTTCTTTTGTCCATCAAACTAGTCCTTATATAAAACCTCTGCTACCAGTCATGTAAACTATGCAGATCGCTAACTTTTGTTCTTCATGTAATCAGCTGATTGGGTTAAGGACAAATTTTTTATCATGGTTGTAATCTCCATTTCACGAGAATTACCGGGTACGACATTTTTGAAGAAGTATAGTGGTTACAAAAGTTGTACCTCAGATAATGCTTCTGATTTGCCGGATAAGGTGGAACTGACATACCCCTAAAGTTGATTTCACGTTAATACTCAGCAAAACAATAAGCTCTTATTTACAACTTTATTGTGTCCCGTACGCCCTTATTGTTTCGGTTCATGGAGTTTTAATTAAAAGGATTTGCGGTTCGATTGGTTATTTACGCTAGGATTCCGAAACTGATTAAGCAGTTTCCAGTAAGCAAGTTTAAGCTATGAAACGAACTGCCCATAAGTAACGGATTAATATGTATTTTTGTTTTTTTACTCCTTTTGAGTAAAATAAATTGTTTAAGGTCATTTTTACTTGTCCGAATAAACCATAGTTCACTTGTTGGTATGCCACTCCAGCAATATACCTGAGAGAAATAACTAATGGACACGATTTTGGCTAAATCCATTTCATATGTTCTGCAAGTGAGAGCTAATTCAAATCAGTACAACGATAGGTTTCAAAGCCAACAAGTTTCAAACAGTGTGAACAGCGCCCTTGAGCTGAAATCATACACTGATATTTGGAAGAACTTAACCGGCAAACCAGATAACTGGTTACAGAACATCATCACGAAAAGAAACAGCCGTCCTTTGTTCACAGTACACTACCTTTACTCCTAGTGAACTCATGGGGGTTATTCGAAACGTCGAAACAATCCAAAAATCCCAGCTTGCTTGGATAGCAGAACGGCTATTGGGAAAACTGTTCATTGAATTGCTCACGAGTCTTACAATGACATTGAGTTGCTGCTGTTGAGTCTGATTAAACGCTGCAGGAAATTGATCTGTAATTGAGTAAACAACACCGAATACGACGAGTTAAGTTGATCGAAAGTGTAGTTTTATGTTCTCTTATAGTTTTGCACGAACAGAATGCATCATAACGTAAGCCAGTTGCAGCGCAGTGCTTGGTGAAAATTCAGATGAGTATTTTTTCCATTCCAGTAACAGCTCATTGAAATCCTTTAAATATTATAGGTTACAGAAAACTTAGAGTAATCAGAAACACGTGGTTATACGATGTTAGACGATGGTGAAATAAAAAAGAAAGGTAAAAACTAAACGGACATTTTGTTTCAAAAAATTTAACAGTCACAATAACAGGAAGAGTAACGGAACTAGGTGAACTGTGAACGTCAAAAGAGAAGCGTAACTCGGATATGACAGTCGGTCGTGCAGCAAGTTTATCTGAACAGCGAACAGATATTTAACATTGGCATTAGATGTACTTCATTCCGAAGTTTTATAGGTAACCACTGACTAGCACCACGAATATACACATCGAGTCTTCGTTTCAAATCACCTACGAATGACACTATCCGTACAACTTCGAACAGTGTCGTAACACTCAAAAAATGTCGTTTTCA
>LOND01000958.1:29522-48833 GCA_014220965.1 Paragonimus kellicotti | reverse complement strand
AAGTTTTAAATAGGATTGCTTAATTTTTTGCTTTTTAACTAAAAATTCGAAGTTAACCTATGAAAACTACCCGACCAGTCTATGATCTAACATTATTAATGTGAGCTCCTAGCCTACATTTGGTACGATTTAGAAAATTGTTTGTGCAATTAAAAAACGAACGGTAAAAACTTTTTAAAATCATATTTGTTCTTGTTCCATGTTCTGCTTGTCAGATGGATCAAAATGCCCCCAGGTTAGCCCCAAAACACGCCACATGATTTGCTGTTTTACTGCTCTGGTTCTCTGTTCAGAGATATCAGGTGTATTACCACTCAACACTAAGCAGTCTGTTTTTGTCTGTTTTTGCCTTTATCATACTAGCCGAATATCCCAGTCTGATTTCAACGAACAGCAAGTACAAATATATATATATATAAGCTTCTTTAAGTTGTTGTGTGGGTAACCTAACGCTAACAATGGATGTTACACAATTACTGCTAACCCTCAATTTATTAGTATGAAGAGATTGGGTAGTTGGTAAGTGAACTGCATCATTATAAGCACTCAACAGTAAGTCTAAGATTTGTTTGCTAACCCTGGCAAGGTTAGCGATTCTATCCTAATTGGAATTATCAGTCTCAACAGATGAAATAGCAAAAAGGCTAGTGTTTCTTATCTTAACAAGATCGGACAATGTGAACTTTGATAAGCGATCGTGCAGTCATGCCGAATGTAGAACAACCACATCACTATTTAACGTGGTAAATCCATAGTCATACCAATATCCAGTCACAATGATTGAACAGGAGCTAGAGTTTTGGAATCTCCTGGCCAGGTGATCCGGCGCACAGTTTGTATCACCAGACACATCAAATTACATTGAAGCAGCGCCTAGTGTTTATTGCCACTTTCCAATATAAATTGCACGTTGTGGTCCGTTTACTTTGTGTTCGCATTTATCGTATTTGGAACTGTGTAGCAGTACTTTCAATTCATACTTGTATGCTCTTAGTGCGTACACTAACTAGAACTCTGAAGTAGACTCTGTCAATCCAGCGCGATATGGAGTGAACAGTTTGCACATAATGAACGATTAGCTTCTTCTTATTGGAGAACCGGGGCGCCAGTTTTGAACGATTTCTGTTCGCTTCAAGTTCTAAACGAAGCCCCTTCTAATCATCCATCCGTCAGCAACTCTTTTGACCACAGTCGGACCTAGATTTTCAATACATGTAAGATTTTGTGAAAAATGATAGATTATACTGATAGGCTTGCACGTAAAATCTTTTAATTCCTTAAGTGTACTGAGGTTCTCCCTCCTGGATGCGCAGTGACACCCATGGGCTGCACTGCTGTTAAATTATTCTCTTGTTTCGTTGGAATATATTTCAAATAATTCTCTAACTCTATACAGTGTTCATCTGGCCTTAGCAAGATTTCTAACTTTTACTCCAGTGTGTTTATCGTTTTTATGTTTCTGAAGGTTACGTTTATAATGATCGCAAAATTTTGTCCGACGCTAAACAATACGATTCATCTTGACTTTTTTGCTTTCGATTAATTCCAATAAAACGCCTGTAATTATTTTCACGCGTACCTATGAGAATTCGCTTGTCCGCCAATCAGCAGGGCTTCTGGACAATGGGACAATTCCATGATACTAACTGACAATACAAATAAACCGAAATGCTTCATTTTTCATCTGGTGAATAAATCAGTTTGTGCACCAAAATAGTTCTTTACCTGAAATGTGTGTAACAACTACTCACCGGATTCAATTTGAATTGATTTTCTTAGCGAATTTCTCAAGGTTTTGTCTAAGTGTGAAAGTTCTATTTGCAGATGAGTAGTGAGTATTACGCCTATGTGATAGATATCCATCTGATCGATTGTTGTATGCCTTGAAAATTTTTCTCGTGTTTATCCTGTTTAAATACCACCAGTTTTTTAAAACAAACCTGTCCTTCGTGATCGCATGGATCCATTGCAAGCCAAAACCATCCAACAGGGTAATCAGTTTTGAGTGGGCGCAATCAGGAACGCGTAAACATAATTATACAGCTGACACACTACATTTTCGTAATGTAGTCCATCAGATAATTCACGTACAAGCGAGCATTAATAACAGAGTCACGGTTTTGGTTAAATAGCATCATCAGGATAGGTGACGTTACTGGGGTGGCAGGTTTGCAAGTTGAGCGAAAATACGGGTTTCAGGAGCAAGTCCTTCCGAAGGACACATGTGTGGTAGATTGAGCCTTCATTGCAATTACATAATTTACCTTGTGTTACTCACAAAAGAATGTGCCCAGTATTGTGGACTCCTTCCGAAGGACACAGAATTTTGTTTCATGCGAAGTCACTACCGAACTGCTCCACTGGTATTCTGTTTATTTTTGTGTTACTAGGACCCTTGATTTATCAACCTAAATTTTTACACTCGCAGAGTATTGTAGTGTACTTGTAACACTAATGGACCAGAACTAGAGATAGCTGAAAATCAAGCACATTCAATCTATAGTCTACAAGGCCTTCTTAATGGTGAAACACCTTGCAGCCATTTTTCCTAGATGACCCGACGTTTTTCTCACGATCGAGGATGTCATTTCATTGTGAGGAGAATTGTAATTATTCTTAATAATGTCGTGCTTGCTTGAGAGCCGACTCGGACTTACTCCATCGCCAGTCTGTTCCAAAGATAACTATTTGCAAAAATTGCACTTTCTCCACGTGATTTAGAAATACGACTACTTATAGGAACCCGAGTGAACCCAATAGAGTTTTCCCGTTGCCTCCCACTTGTCCCAACTTAATAGTACTATGCAGCCATTCACGTCAGCAGCGTAATGGAACGGACCAATCCTTTGGCGAATAGAAAGGCGAATATTTGACTGAATACGACAGTTTACATTTTTGAAGTATCAACCGAAAGCCCATGAACACTTGGTGGTAACCAGTCATGGTTTACGACTGTTACCTGAGTAAGGAGCTAGAGCCATTGCAGGAGTCTGACTAATGATCTTTTAATGAACTCTAGATGTATTAAACAAAAATGGTCCTGATAGAGATCTAGGACTTCCAGAGATGGGCACTAACAGTGCGGTTTGGTGTGCAATGGTCATAAGCTTCTTCGTGGGCATGCACAACATACCACAAGTTTCGCACTGGGGCTCTGAGGACCGGAGTCCGTGAGTAGTTTTGTATTTTTCGTCTGTACGATAGTAAACTGATAGTTTTAAAAACCCATTTTCACCCCTATCAATCAAGTTAATGATGGCTGACTTGGTCCTTCAATTATTCACTAAATCTGGTCGCTATATATCAACCTGTAGCTGAGCAGCACATACAATCATGAGGCCAAATTTATCAAATAGACTTGATGTATATATATATATATATATATATATATATATATATCGGTGAATCACGACATAACTGTTGATAGGTAATGTGGCTGGTGATGCATGGAAGTCGTCCGTATTCAGTTTACGCAATCACCAGATTAGCTCAAGTGTTATGAGAACAAAGGAGACAAACTGAAATGTAATCATACCTTTTTTCTAATCTCGAACAAAGATCTTACTTTTGAAAAGGTTCTATTGTAAAAATTCCGACTTCGATTGGATCCGCGCACATAGCATATGCGCTACTAAATGAAATACGGATTGACCTCTGCGACCATATCAAACACATGGTCTACACAGCACGTACGCAAATCATACGGTGCAGAAAACAATCGTGACCATAGAACATAGTAACTCGTCAACTCAAAACACGTTATAATATGTACTGTTGTATAAACGAAACAACTAACAACGGTTGCAATATCTCTCTCAACTAATTATTACTTCACTCGTTGCTTTCATTTATCTTCCTCCATATGTGAAGAAAATTTTGATATGAGTGACGGTTGAGACGAACGTCTGCGCAGCAGATTGAAATAATTTTAGTAGAGATGTGGGATATATGCTGGCTTGCTATCGCGTGCTACCCTACTAAGCTGACTATAGTGATTTCTGGTAAATCTCTGATTAGGTACTATGTATGCGTGTGTATTTAGTCTGTTTCAGTTCGATCAGGAAGTTTGCATGCGTAATTTGTGGCAGGTTGGCATCATACATGTGTGGCTACTATTCGTTGGTATGCTGGCATATTATCTGCAGAATGAATATGGTTCGTCCTTGGCACACGGTGAGTTCATTGTTTGCAGTTGTAGTCCAATGAGTCGTATGAGATTCGTGGGGTCTAGTTGTAACCGGTATAACAGATCCTTCCAAGTTTTTTCCAGATCCCTGTCTAATGTCAGTAGCCTACCCAATACCACTACTGCACTTATGCGGAGGATGAATTTTCAGGTCGGTTTGCCTGTCGGAAGCCGTCCGTGCCAAGGCAGGTGAAATCTGGTCATTTTGTGAAAACTAGATACACTAGTCTCAGAGTACGCGCACTCTTTATCTCCGGTTATGCACAGAGTCGCAAACGATCTCAATTGCCCATTATGTTTGGAATTTAAATCAAACGCTAGGATAATGGTGACAAGGGTCGTTGGTTTTAAGCCTAACCAGAGGTAGAAGGACATTGCTCACCATCA
Organism: Paragonimus kellicotti; assembly: GCA_014220965.1. Lineage (NCBI taxonomy): Eukaryota > Metazoa > Platyhelminthes > Trematoda > Plagiorchiida > Troglotrematidae > Paragonimus > Paragonimus kellicotti. The sequence continues at coordinate 44,260 of LOND01000958.1, read as the reverse complement.
GGAGAACAGCACTGAAAATTCACATGTTTCTCATATTTTTCATGACACCGTTCATGAGTCATGATTAATAACTTGAAACGATACAACTTTACTCAACTGCAGTGGTAAATTCGGCAGCTTCCAGTTAGTTTACCAAAAAAATCGAGGATACTTTCAGTTGGCATTACCTGACAGTCTGCTAACAAATGATAATGATTTTACGCTCTATTAATGGTGTATAACGTTTTTCAGTTTGGATCATTGGATTCAATAATGCACACCGATTCCCATCTCTGAGACGCCCGTCATTCATTTGGGCATGCGCCAGTGGTCAGCTGATTATGATCGTGGTCTGCAATGGCCGAAGGACCCTGAGTTGACAGTGTGAACGATGTAACAGAGACATAACGTGTAGTCTGGTCAGTGAGCCCAAGCTCATCGAAATCGTACGTAGGTACAGTTTCCTAAATCGACTTGTTTAGATCGCACTCTCACATTCAAAGTCTTGTGAACCATTCATGACTCTGACCGCTATTCCCAAGACTTCAATGTTTGTGAGAGTGTGCGCTGGAAACCGGCACGTTCACATTCGAATCTCGCATAAGTCGATAAATCCGCCGGGCAAATAAGTGGTACCACCTTGTTGGCACTGTCAAAATGAAGTTTATAAACACTCCAAACGAATACTAAGAAATTTTTCATTTTTTGGTAGCTTAGAAATATCAGTTCTGACTTTGTCTGTCGACACGGCTGAAGTTTAAAGCTACCATCTTCAATGAGATAAAGCAGTCCACTTTTCTGGTGTTCGTCAGGTTCTGGGGCGCACATGTATGGTGGAACTTACAGTTGCATTTTCATGGTAAGTGCAAGCACACACAAATGTGAACACACATACGTGTATTTGCATACACATATACCTACGTTAGGCAACAGGCGGTGGAAAGCTTGATAGGCTTACTATAGGCCCAGTGGGTGTAAGACTGAAATTGCTGGGCGCTCTGACAACTTGGCAGCAGATTAATTCTCACCTTAAACAGTTAGTGGCTACTTGCGTGAATAGGTTTTGAGTAGTGGGCTGCAGAAGAAACGGTGAAATGGTGAGGTAATCATGGTTTGTTACGGGATAACAATAAATCAGGACAGAGCAAATGAACACAGAAAATATTTTCGACTCATGAGAACCAAATCACTCACTTAATTGCATCACCAACAAAGTGTGTATACACATGACGTGGGATTGGTCTCTACTAAAGGTAATCACCAAGCGTTAAATTCCCACAAAGACGGCAAGGGACGCTCTACCACATGCACGATCGCGCGCGCTCGTTTGCGTGCGTGCCTACGAACACATTCAAACAAAGAAATCAGTGAACAAACACGCGATCTGTCCTGAATTCGGGTTGTGACCAAACAAAAACCAGCAAAGTGGTTTAAAATCCACTGGACTCTAAAAATCGAATTTTATTGCGAACCAAATCTTTTCTGCTATTTGTTGAATAACAATGAAACAATGATGGACTGAGTTTGATTAATTCAAGTTGTTTTTGTTCAGGTAAGCAAATTTGAGAGATTATGCGTGCTACTAGCATTCAATTTCATGCTTTCAGATATTTATCCGGAATGGATATGTGATTGTGGCAGTTATTTATTCTAATCTATGCAAACTGTAAAATAGTTCGGTCAAGTCTATTTGGTAAATTTGGCCTCATGATTGTATGTGCTGCTCAGCTACAGGTTGATATATAGCGACCAGATTTAGTGAATAATTGAAGGACCAAGTCAGCCATCATTAACTTGATTGATAGGGGTGAAAATGGGTTTTTAAAACTATCAGTTTACTATCGTACAGACGAAAAATACAAAACTACTCACGGACTCCGGTCCTCAGAGCCCCAGTGCGAAACTTGTGGTATGTTGTGCATGCCCACGAAGAAGCTTATGACCATTGCACACCAAACCGCACTGTTAGTGCCCATCTCTGGAAGTCCTAGATCTCTATCAGGACCATTTTTGTTTAATACATCTAGAGTTCATTAAAAGATCATTAGTCAGACTCCTGCAATGGCTCTAGCTCCTTACTCAGGTAACAGTCGTAAACCATGACTGGTTACCACCAAGTGTTCATGGGCTTTTCGGTTGATACTTCAAAAATGTAAACTGTCGTATTCAGTCAAATATTCGCCTTTCTATTCGCCAAAGGATTGGTCCGTTCCATTACGCTGCTGACGTGAATGGCTGCATAGTACTATTAAGTTGGGACAAGTGGGAGGCAACGGGAAAACTCTATTGGGTTCACTCGGGTTCCTATAAGTAGTCGTATTTCTAAATCACGTGGAGAAAGTGCAATTTTTGCAAATAGTTATCTTTGGAACAGACTGGCGATGGAGTAAGTCCGAGTCGGCTCTCAAGCAAGCACGACATTATTAAGAATAATTACAATTCTCCTCACAATGAAATGACATCCTCGATCGTGAGAAAAACGTCGGGTCATCTAGGAAAAATGGCTGCAAGGTGTTTCACCATTAAGAAGGCCTTGTAGACTATAGATTGAATGTGCTTGATTTTCCAGCTATCTCTAGTTCTGGTCCATTAGTGTTACAAGTACACTACAATACTCTGCGAGTGTAAAAATTTAGGTTGATAAATCAAGGGTCCTAGTAACACAAAAATAAACAGAATACCAGTGGAGCAGTTCGGTAGTGACTTCGCATGAAACAAAATTCTGTGTCCTTCGGAGTAATGTCCACAATACTGGGCACATTTCTTTTGTGAGTAACACAAGGTAAATTATAGTAATTTGCCATGAAGGCTTACAATCTACCACACATGTGTCCTTCGGAAGGACTTGCTCCTGAAACCCGTATTTCGCTCAACTTGCAAACCTGCCACCCCAGTAACGTCACCTATCCTGATGATGCTATTTAACCAAAACCGTGACTCTGTTATTAATGCTCGCTTGTACGTGAATTATCTGATGGACTACATTACGAAAATGTAGTGTGTCAGCTGTATAATTATGTTTACGCGTTCCTGATTGCGCCCACTCAAAACTGATTACCCTGTTGGATGGTTTTGGCTTGCAATGGATCCATGCGATCACGAAGGACAGGTTTGTTTTAAAAAACTGGTGGTATTTAAACAGGATAAACACGAGAAAAATTTTCAAGGCATACAACAATCAGATCAGATGGATATTATCACATAGGCGTAATACTCACTACTCATCTGCAAATAGAACTTTCACACTTAGACAAAACCTTGAGAAATTCGCTAAGAAAATCAATTCAAATTGAATCCGGTGAGTAGTTGTTACACACATTTCAGGTAAAGAACTATTTTGGTGCACAAACTGATTTATTCACCAGATGAAAAATGAAGCATTTCGGTTTATTTGTATTGTCAGTTAGTATCATGGAATTGTCCCATTGTCCAGAAGCCCTGCTGATTGGCGGACAAGCGAATTCTCATAGGTACGCGTGAAAATAATTACAGGCGTTTTATTGGAATTAATCGAAAGCAAAAAAGTCAAGATGAATCGTATTGTTTAGCGTCGGACAAAATTTTGCGATCATTATAAACGTAACCTTCAGAAACATAAAAACGATAAACACACTGGAGTAAAAGTTAGAAATCTTGCTAAGGCCAGATGAACACTGTATAGAGTTAGAGAATTATTTGAAATATATTCCAACGAAACAAGAGAATAATTTAACAGCAGTGCAGCCCATGGGTGTCACTGCGCATCCAGGAGGGAGAACCTCAGTACACTTAAGGAATTAAAAGATTTTACGTGCAAGCCTATCAGTATAATCTATCATTTTTCACAAAATCTTACATGTATTGAAAATCTAGGTCCGACTGTGGTCAAAAGAGTTGCTGACGGATGGATGATTAGAAGGGGCTTCGTTTAGAACTTGAAGCGAACAGAAATCGTTCAAAACTGGCGCCCCGGTTCTCCAATAAGAAGAAGCTAATCGTTCATTATGTGCAAACTGTTCACTCCATATCGCGCTGGATTGACAGAGTCTACTTCAGAGTTCTAGTTAGTGTACGCACTAAGAGCATACAAGTATGAATTGAAAGTACTGCTACACAGTTCCAAATACGATAAATGCGAACACAAAGTAAACGGACCACAACGTGCAATTTATATTGGAAAGTGGCAATAAACACTAGGCGCTGCTTCAATGTAATTTGATGTGTCTGGTGATACAAACTGTGCGCCGGATCACCTGGCCAGGAGATTCCAAAACTCTAGCTCCTGTTCAATCATTGTGACTGGATATTGGTATGACTATGGATTTACCACGTTAAATAGTGATGTGGTTGTTCTACATTCGGCATGACTGCACGATCGCTTATCAAAGTTCACATTGTCCGATCTTGTTAAGATAAGAAACACTAGCCTTTTTGCTATTTCATCTGTTGAGACTGATAATTCCAATTAGGATAGAATCGCTAACCTTGCCAGGGTTAGCAAACAAATCTTAGACTTACTGTTGAGTGCTTATAATGATGCAGTTCACTTACCAACTACCCAATCTCTTCATACTAATAAATTGAGGTTAGCAGTAATTGTGTAACATCCATTGTTAGCGTTAGGTTACCCACACAACAACTTAAAGAAGCTTATATATATATATATTTGTACTTGCTGTTCGTTGAAATCAGACTGGGATATTCGGCTAGTATGATAAAGGCAAAAACAGACAAAAACAGACTGCTTAGTGTTGAGTGGTAATACACCTGATATCTCTGAACAGAGAACCAGAGCAGTAAAACAGCAAATCATGTGGCGTGTTTTGGGGCTAACCTGGGGGCATTTTGATCCATCTGACAAGCAGAACATGGAACAAGAACAAATATGATTTTAAAAAGTTTTTACCGTTCGTTTTTTAATTGCACAAACAATTTTCTAAATCGTACCAAATGTAGGCTAGGAGCTCACATTAATAATGTTAGATCATAGACTGGTCGGGTAGTTTTCATAGGATAACTTCGAATTTTTAGTTAAAAAGCAGAAAATTAAGCAATCCTATTTAAAACTTCATTTACGTTCCTGAACGAAACAGTTATTTTGTTCTCGATGTCCTAGGGACGAACAGTTGCACTTTAAGGAAATGGTTGTTCGTTCCGGTTCCTTTAAAATTCACTGTGCCCAATGAATAGGATCAAGATGAACCATATGGAGTGTCGGCATAATTGTGCTTACTTCGCAAAATTTTTGACAAAATCATTTTTATTGATCCTGTGTTGATCTACATTTAGCGATTTTCACAAGCGTCATGCGTTTAACACTATTTTTCTCAGAATAATCTTTTTATTGGCTAAGTAGTAAACACATGACCTACGAATTAATGCTAGAATAGTAGACTACCACAGAATGTTAACCCAGACACTTTCAACTGGACACAGCCTTCATAAAGTTAAGATGATCCAACAAGGTTCAACTAGCTGCCTTTCATTACTCTGATGATCAGTGGGACCGTCTATTGACAAAATCACTCTCAACTTCATATAGGGCGGTTGTAGATGGTTGCTAATTTTTAGACCAACTGCAAAAACGGTTGATCGATTTTAGTTGGGAAGGAGGAAAAATGCAACATTCAGGAAAAAGTATTATGCATCACACATGTCATCGCACCAAGGACTATCGTTTGAACGCTGTCGACATGCACGCGTGATTTTGACGTAAGGGAGATTAGTGTAGTATGTTTTGTAGTTTCAGAAATCCCTACTTTTCCTGTTATTCACGTTGTACATAAGTAAAACACGTTTTTCATTTCTTGGCAGCACTTGATCTGTAACTATAGGGCAGTGGACATTGGCCTAAGAATGTATTCCGCCATTTACTGTCTGGAAAGATCGGTAGAAGAAGCCTTGTGTATGTAGCGAGTAGCTTTCGTTGTACGAACGACGTTCTGAGGTTTGCCAGTCGTGGAGCGAAACCAGTGATGGACGTAAAACATGTTGGCGATATTAGAAAACTAACCAGATTTGGGATGCATGCAGAGTAGTTTACAGAAGACACTGGAAAGAAATTTCGACCTATTGGTCTATTTCATACCAGACTGTTATACGTGACATTAACGACGGAACTTTTACACGATTTCATAACTACTGGCTAAACAGCCAAGCAAAACTGTGGTAGGTAGCAATAGGTTACTGTCAAGGTAAATCTTATCACACGTAATGTGGCAAGTTTGTCCAGTATCAGACCCAACTTTATATCTGGCGAATTGCGTCTTGACTTGTGTTGTTCACGGAACGGAGGCAAGCTTGTTTCGTTTATCATTTTACTGTTGGATATCCACATACACTTTAACTCTATTTGTTGGCAATGGGGATAGGTGGAAACATTTTCTTCCACGAAGCTTACCCACTGGATAATGGGCATCACCGATTTTACCTATTCCCAAAAAGGAGTATTAGATCAAAGGTTGCCATTATTTCCCACAGTTGGATACAAAAATGATTTTGACCAAAAGATCGTTTGGAAATGATGCATAAATTCGGTCACCATTGGGGATCAATTACGCCTGTAACATGAGTTAATTGGTTAGAAAGAATTTTGAGTTATTACTATGTAACAGGAGTGGATCAGAAAATTAGTCAGGTTGTTGGTTTACTGCTGATTAGTATAACATAGGTTGAACGATTTGATGTTGCAAACATTGTCCCGTTTCGCGGTACCACTTCTCCCAATAGCCTTTTTAATCAAAGTCCGTTATAATCGCACACGTCAGCATGCAACCGGGTTTAGCCATGACAACCTCAGACTAAACAACACTGTTTCATTATCTGATTTCTCAATGTTGCATCACATAAATTTGACCTTCATTCAAAACGTTTTGAAATGCGACTACAGTACTAACAGTTCAAGTTCTGTGTACTACCAGATATTTCAGGTTGAACATCACTCATATTTGATCGCGACTTTTGAATTCGCGTAGACTGTCCAGCCAGCCTCGTTCGAACAGAAGCACGAGTCTGGTGCATGAAAACCTTGAAGCTGCAAACGATTCAGCATCAGGCTGACTGCAGAAGACTTACTGTGACCAGCTAAAAGAGCTTCGCAAAATACGGATTTGGACAGCACATTTTGCTTGTTAAACCGAGATCAATCCGATGATGTGTGATCAATATTAGTCTGGCGGTCGATGAAGTCGGAAGATTGCATGAACTGAGTATGTACGCTTTAGTCTGTGCAGTGGCTTCCTAAACCAATCTGTACAAATGCTTTTTCATTCTGCAGATCAAACTTTTATCAGCCTTTCTTATAGTTCATTTACCTCACAATTGTTTTGACTTATCTGATGTGTCTTGTATAAAAACATCAGTTGCATATGGGGTTGAATCGCGACCAAGATTTTAACCGTTTTATTGTTGTCGTTTACTTATGGGACCATAGCATTTCAATTTTTTTCAATCCGGTCCGGTTGGACACATACGACATAGTAATGATTATTCCATCTTCATTTATTAGTGTTATTTTCGTTACCAAACAGGATAGTTGGATGCACGATGAGAGTGGATTTAATGCATACATATGTTCAGAAACACGTCCCTGTCCAAAGCAGAATCAAAAAGAGTTCAGAATTTTCACTGGTGACAGCTTAGTGGTAAATACTTAATGAAACGGAACGTAGCACTCATCTGTAGAGTTGATTTTGCTTATGATAATTTCAGTTAGGCTGTAAAGACTAATTGCACAAAACCAGAACAAAACCATCCCAAGGATGGTAACTTCCGAACTAACTAGCCGTGGAAGTTACTTTTCCTTAACCCTGACATTCATTTTATTTTCGACGGTATTCGCTTAATGTGTGTGTGCACAGTTTGACTCTACGCTGTCTATCCTGTCTGACCTTTACGCCACTCCTGATAAGTTCGTATTTTGCGTAACAGGCGTCGAAAATTTCATACCTCCTGCTGACTAAGTTCCAGACACGGTTGTCTGACTTCGACTGCCAGTCAACAGAATATTTACAAAATGCTGTTTAGTTTCCGTTATGGCTGAAACAAACTTCATATGTTTTGCAAGAATTAACAGTCCAGTCAATACGCCGACGTCATTCTAAGCTCGACACGGTTTGATTTAATCGTGTTTACAGAACGTTATTATAGGTGAAGCTTTTGTGGATAGTTTAGCGGAAAAATTAAATGCAGGGAAATACCGTTTCTTACTGTTCACTGTGCAATAATAATAATAATAAATGTGGGGTGGAAATGTTGATGCAGGAAGTTCTGATATAAGCGAAAGCTTCTATAACTTATAGGTATCATTATGCAAAGGTTTACTTCACCCTTCATAATAGATTCTTCTTGACCAGTCGTGTTTGATGGTCTAGCAGCAAGCTCTCTTTTTGCTCATCGAAACGGTCAGGAAACAGAAGAGGATGGCACTGTGTATAGACAATCCCAGATATGATTTGAGTAAGTCGATATCCATATTGTTTTTTACGGGCCAACTGTTGGGGGCTGTTATTTGACTGGCCACGCCCATCTGCCAAAGCCTGGTGACATAGCTTGCTGCACACGTGACCGTCTACTTTGTTAGCTTCTGTGACGTGTACTAGCGTGCAACCGACCGTTCTGACAGCAAGCGACTTTGTTTACTAAAACCTTGTCACATGTAATCGACGTTTGACCGATCCTTACCGATTTATCGATTTGCAATTCAGTGTCGTGCATTAAATGATAACAGTGCTGATCAGTTCCAGGAGATTGTGGTTTGTGACGCAGATTGAACATCACCCACAATTGATCGCAGCTGCCGTATTCCTATAGACTTTCCAGTTGTTCTTGTTAGAGCTCAACTATTTGAGCTATCAGATATGATGGTTTGGTCGTGCCTAATGTGAGGTCAATGGTGCAGTGGTCAACACGGTTGCCTCATGAAAGCGTGGCCAAAGTTCTAGTTCCGGCCGTGGCAAGGACAAAAATTTCTGGCAAATGTCAGAATTTAACACGCTGATACTTGCCGTTAATAGTTGAACACACCTTTCATCCGATAGGTGCTATACAGGTCACTATTCAATAAAATCCTGATTTGGAGCTTAGCACTAGTAAAACTCAACGGTAGTGCATATTCAGGCACCGATAATCTTCAGTACTCTGGTCTTCATCATTGCTAGGCGAGTTTATTAACCAGTGCGTCATGCAGCAATTGACATGTTCGTTCTACTAACTCACAGACTGGAGCTTGGCTTCCAGTAGGAGCAAGAAGCTGCACCATCGTTGTGCCCTAACAGAAATGGAACTTAGGTCCACCTCTTCTTCTTAAAAACGGCCAATTTAAAGTTTACGTGACTGCCAAAATTCTACCAGCCATAATATATATATATATATATATATATATATATATATATATATATATATATATATATATATATATATATATATCGTATACCAAAGCATCAAGCACGTGATATGCCAGTGTTAAGTGCTAGCAGACCAACTTTTGTTTACATCCATACGTTCCAGTATTCTGCTCCAAGTTACCAATGTTTTCTTTCTCTCGGCAGTAGAACAGTGAAGTTGTTAGACGTCTAGTCGATCGTTTAATCACTTCACACATATGTGAAATACTCATCCAGATGACTTTACTGAGCTTTCCCGTACAGCGGTACGGTGGTATTTGTAACGACCAACAGAGATGGATGAACTGTTTTCTTCTTCAGGATTATAGTTGTGATCTGCAGATCGTTTAATCTCATTGTACTAATCAAAACAAGTTTGTTATATCACTAGCTACTGACCTAGGAAATATAAAAGCAGAAATTTATCACACTATTACGGTGCGCTCTGAAACCTCTTGTCAAGTTCAACACCGTCGACAGAACTCAACAATCCGGTGTGTACCTACAGTTATTCACAGTCCGAGTCTGTCCAACCTTCTACGAATGTGTATTCTCACATCAAATCTGACAAGACGGTTAGGATACAAAGTAGAAACTCCAGTAAGACACCTCAAACATTGGGGGAATATGGGATGCCGTTAACCTCATGCGGTTTGGTGTCCTGGTGATATTGTTTCCCATACGTTCGGCTACATACCACATTAGAGAGAGAAAACTGTTTCTTTTTCCTCATTCATCTGGATAAATGTCTCCATCTAAGGATTTATCTCACCATTAAATTGCAACCTGATGTTTTTCGTTTCTGCGTCCGATTTTTTTTATTCGCGTGAGCGTTAGTTGTAGCATCGGCAGCATTGCTACTAATTAGCGGTGTGCTGCAGTGAATAAGAAGTATGTTGTTAATATATTAACTTGCAAGGAACTGAGATGAAGGGTTATATGGTTATTACTATGTTTCGTGTCACGTGATTTGCGTGTCGAATTTACTGGCATTTCTACGTGGATGTGCGTTAGCGTGAGTTGGGGTCAATTTCGACTCAAACGTAGGGAGGTAACTAATTTGTCTGTCTAACCATTTAAACTAAATTTTTTATATAAAAAAGGCATGACAAATTGTCTATATTACAAATTCCTATACGAAATGAACGATGGTGGGTAACAGTAAATTCAGACTAGAGTTCGAAGTGGATGAAAAATGACGTGAACATAGCATTAAGGGACACACGATGGGTAGTCTGAACCACTGGAAAAGCACGCCACAACAATTACGTTTTGATGAAATAAGTCACATCTGTTCGAATTTCTTGTAAACTTGACAGTCAGATTTCACTAGTAAGCGTAACGTCGGACTTTCTACTTCCAATTCTGACCGTGTACAATAGACGCTGGACCAATAAACATGCACATGTCGTCAACTTTAGATGCACTGAGTTGAATTAAGATATGATTGGCCTGATAAAATCCACTTCCTAAACGTATATAAAAAAATAGTTCGCTAGTTGTTTGTTCTAACAACCTGATGCCTAAGTGCAGTTACTAAGAGCTAACTGGCTGGCCCCGGTTAAAAGCTCCTGATTCCAACCGTTGAGGTATGACTCACATACGAAATTATGCGTCTCTCCAAGTGCCAGTGTTTCATCACAATCTAGCCACATAAATGTTTGTACTCGGACTGTAAAATATGTTGCTCCGGAAATCACCGCAAGAAGTCTTTCATGTGCAACCGCTGCGGTTACACGTAAAACAATATGAAGTAAACTTCGGGAGTTTATATATATATATATATATATATATGGGTTAGGTTAAAATTGTGATGAATAGTACATCGTTGAGAACATATAATAAAGGGCGGATTACATATCTTTTGTTATCTTCATATTAGTATACAACTCATATTAGCCATAATGATTATTTGAATTATTTTGTAAGTTGGAAGCATTTCCCCTAGACTTGGTTGACACCATTCGGTTGCTTTCGTTTTGTCGTCGCTGGGACAACAGATGAAGGCAGCCTGCTGTGTTTTCTGAATTGAACACAATTGGAATAACAAGGAACTTCTGCATTCATCTTTTGAACAGTCTAGAACTCAACAGTCTCTCATTGTTGTGTTCTTTGAGTTACCTTTCTAACGGACCACTAGTTCTGGTGGTTTCTAAAGGTCGGTTTTATCCTCTCCTTTTTCTTCACACCTTAGGCGAATCCTGCATCAGTTTCATAAAACCCATTTCAGCTAGAGTACGCAAATGATTTGTTTTCCCTGTTCAATATTCGGAAATATCCACTACCCTCATTCTGAAAAACGGTCCTGCCGCATCGGCCAGCTGGCCTAACACATGCCTTATTTCGGTCATTGGATTCACTGGGACTATCGTTCTATTTACTACTCTGAAGAAAATAATTACAGCCGGCTGTTTCAACAGTTTCTGCGGCCACGAATTTAAACAACAATCTACTTATATCCACATTTTTAACGTATGTAGGTTTTATGACCAATCACAATTTGATCCGTAATGCGGGTTGAGATCCTACGCTGTACGTCCATAGTCGTTTTCACTCCTCTTTTCTAATTGTATTTGTGCTCCATCAGGGATTTTCTTGCTTTTCCGTTATTCTTTCTTGACCTTTTGACAGGAGATTTCAAGCTTTTCTAAAAACGCGTTTCAGTTGTATGGCTATATTGACAGTCCTTGTTCTGACCTCACCACTTCTGTTGTTTTGAAGCCTATCAAAACTTGAAAGTCGTTTGTTTCGAAAAGATTGCTGGACTCCAACCCTCTTCTTTTTATTGGGCTCCCTAGCCCTGTATTCATGTCTTCATCTGATAATCGTCTAGAATCAATACATGTTTGTACCCACGCCCACGGTTCCTCTGTTGTCTTCCAATTAGAACGATTTTTTATCAGACCGCATAGGTTTGCGTGAAAATTGCCTGAGAACCACCAGCTCCTTTTGTGTTGTTGAAGAAGTTGTTAAGTAACTGGTAAATATTCGTTTCTTGCGATGCGTAGAGAAATTGTTTGACTTGATTAGACTTGACTAGGAATAACCAGTGTACAAAGTTAAACTTCAAGAGCTTAGGCTCGGCTACTTAATTATTGTCAATATGAACTGAACTGGGTAATAATGAGCGCCTTTGCTCCACCTGACCGACAGACGCAATGCAAATTCTGGACTGACCCACTGAATGGCACTAAGATAAACTAAACTCTTGTATTTTGTCCAAGTTTTCGATGGGTTATTCAAAAATGATACATGAATGCCAGAGTACACAGGTAAATTATTGTGTGTACACCCTACTGCTTATTTGCATGAGCGGATGAAAGTCTTCAGTTGTGACAATCAGGACTGAGACTGTCTGTCCAGAGATATGTGTCATGTCCGGTGTACTCAAACGACAGCTTGTAAAATGAACCTTTACACACATGAGTTTATATTGATATACATATATGCTGAAGGTCTGTCAGCACAAACCTCATCCCTTATGTAAGGGGCTCTATGTTCTTCAGTTTTTACACCAAAATTTTGTCAGACGATTGTGAGTATTCTTAATTTAATTATGCTCTCCTTTATTCAGGATTGCATTAGGGTGTAACAAAGTTTGTCCTTCGCCTCCCTGCGCGACGCCCTAGATTGGGCCAGCCACGAGGCATCCACAATCCGACCTCACATTCGGTGCGATCAAACTGGGTGAAGGTCATCGTCAGTAAACGAGACCTGTTTGGCAGTCTCAGTAAGCGGACAAGCGTGTGCACGTGCGTAGATGTACTTATGTGTTTATCCGTGTCGAATGCTATTTAATAGTATCTTAATCAACATGGTTTACGACTGGTCCCCATTCAAATCAAGTGACTTTCATTTGATTCGGAGGTCTGAATAGCTCTTTGTTCAAAACGATGGAGTTGACTACCCTGCTGGTCACAGGTTAATTTTGTTCACTTTTAACGAGCACGAAATCGTTTGCCGTCTAGTGGGCCCTTTTTACGTTTTCTTCATGAACGTAGGCTTGCCGGTGAACACGCACACTATCCGGTAGCTAAACGAGTTGTCCCGCATTCACTATCCAGTTTGCCGATATCGTGCTCTAGCAATACGAGCAGTAGGGCGTCATGGATAGGTGGATAGTGTTGTTATGGCCGGTCACAAGGTTTTTTGATCCAGTAACCTGCAAGCCACTGAGATTGGTAGGATTACCCAAAATGTACGACTTAATTATCTTAAAATAAACTGATCGGTATCTCAAGATGGAAGTTAGTCGATGCTTGTAAAAGTACACGCACATTTTTTGTGAACGTTGCATCTTATCTACATCAATCTCACCCCCACCTACTCGGCAAACGATTCGACCAACCAATTCAGATGCAACGCAGATTGACCTAACCACGGCAAATCTCACGTGACCTCTGTTCCTTAGTTAATGTGATTTCGATTACAACACTCCTGAGGAAGGCCACCCGAGGTGGTTGTAATGCTTTGGGCAATTTCAGGTACTCGGGGAATTTGAAGACGCTGTTGATCTCTTATATATATATAATATTATATATAATATATATATAATATTATACTTTGAACAGGAGTTACAGTTTGTGACCCATATTCTACAAGAGAATGGCTACCCCGACAATTTTGTGACCAAACATATTAAAGCATTTGAAGCATCAGTTAAGATTCAAGGAGCGGATAAGAAGTCCATGTTCATACGACTGCCATACAAAGGAGATACGTTGGCTGAATCACTGACCCGTCGACTCACTAGTTCGCTTAAGAGGACGTTCAACGCAGCCAGACCGATTACTCTAAATCTGAAGGATAAAGTGCCGGTCCACAACTCATCTATGGTGATTTACTCGTTCGTTTGCGATTGTTCAGCAAACTACGTGGGTCGTACGACTCGGCACTTGTCTAGAAGAATCAGAGAACATCACCCAGCATGGATCCGGACAGGTGAGAGAAAATCAATTACGAGTGCCATTGTAGGTCATCTGGCTGACAGCGATCATCAGGTCAACATAGATCGATCGTTCACTGTTATCTACAGGGTTCCACCGAACAGGTCAAAACTCGTTCGCCAGCGAATGTTGGCCACTGCCGAGGCCATTGCCATTCGATTACGTAATCCAACCTTGTGTGGACAGAAAAACTTTGTTCAATCGCTTCAATTGCCTTGGCCATTAGCTGACTCACCCGATCGATATGTAGGCAGTTAACACCCAATCGGCGTCCACAAACACAAAATTGAGATGGTGTGAATTTTGGACCAATACCAAGCTCCACATGTAACCGTTTTTAGTTTTACTTTCCCTTATAACTGTAACAGCCTGATGAGATTTTATCGAAAACATATGTTTGCTACACTTTTTGATATATATATATATATATATATATATATATATATATATA
>LOND01000958.1:3198-14793 GCA_014220965.1 Paragonimus kellicotti | reverse complement strand
GTCGACAAACTGAGGCAGTATTCCAAGATGGCAGATTAGGAGACTGAATTCGCCAGACGCAACAGATATCGAGTAATGTCTCTAGAAGATGGTACTGTACACACGCCAAGTTGAATAGTGTTGAACGCCTAGCAAGAACAGAACGTAGAAGAAAAACAAAGAAAGAAAGAAACCGAAACACGCAGTCAACTCCGATCAGTGATAAGATTACAAATGGCTATTACTATTAGTACAGCACTCTGCTTCATATAGACGCCCGTACATGGTTTCTACGCTAACTGAGCACACGAACAGGTGGGTGGAGAAATGCAATGAAACTTTGTAGTTGATCGGTTTGTTACAGAGGTTAAGTAAGTTATACAGCTTACTCTCGTTTTCGGTTTAATAGAGTTAACGATCATCATGCACGCTTAGGGGGAGGGGGAATAGCAGATAACTATTACAGCCCAAAAATAACGGTAATCGATAACAAGCGCGCTGAGTGAGCAATTTTCGCAGATGTATATTACCATGACATCTACCCTTACTGATTAATCGTTTTTGATTTGATAAACATTAGGATGTTATTGTGTTCTGCACCATCATCTGTTATGAATCTGGACAGAACATGTGTGGAATTACTGGTTAGAAATCCAGGTCGATCGTAACTTCATAGAGTCAGTCGGTTGAGAGAGTTTGGTTA
The DNA here is from genome assembly GCA_014220965.1 of Paragonimus kellicotti. Taxonomy (NCBI): domain Eukaryota; kingdom Metazoa; phylum Platyhelminthes; class Trematoda; order Plagiorchiida; family Troglotrematidae; genus Paragonimus; species Paragonimus kellicotti. The sequence continues at coordinate 14,111 of LOND01000958.1, read as the reverse complement.
AAGGTCACTTATTACGCAGAAGTAAGTACAAAAAACCTATACATAATCTGTCTGTTACCGGACATGAACCGGATACTGATACAAGCCTCTACTGACAGGAAAACGATTTACCTCATCTCATTCAGCACAAAATGCCATAGTCACAGTGTTTGATAGTTTACGTTCTATTTGCGGTAACTTACTGTGCGGTATCGATAATGAAAGAATGGTTGAGTTACAGCTGTCTAATAAAGGACACATTCAAACTGTGTGAGTCCTGCTTTCGGAGGAGGCAGAAGTATCTATGGATCTCAGCTGCCCCATTTAATTTGACAGTGGCTGAAGTTTTGAAGCCCCACAACACATGCCGATTTCTCTGTTTGACGTTTGGGTTGCAAGTGTATTTTTTTGATAGAATGACTGGAAGATCAAACGATCAAACGCGACGGGTTCTAAACGACACCGTTCGTTTCGTGAACCGGCTTAAAAAGTACGGCGCTTTAACACTTTTTTATTCGCCACTGAGAAGTTGACATTGTTCAAGCGATAGTCAGGTTTTTGAAGACAACCAACATGCTACCCTAAATACACATCGTCGAGATCCTGGACTAAGAAGTTGGCACTTCCATTCTGAGGATAGAGTGAAGCTTAACTGTTTTATTGGGGAATCTTGTAATATCTGCAGCTCATCTCATTAAATATTCGTTAGTCAGCATATGCTGCCCGGTTTAATTAACTTCTATTGAGCTTTAATTCACACTCGACATCACTAGGCTGACCGTTTTGTAACCCGCACACACAACAAGCTTACATTTCGAAACCGATTGAAGATCGTGCAAACCTAATGAGATAGGTGGACACCTTTTAGACTCAAACGACTGATCAAATGTCACCGTATGATGTTGAACGGGATTATATGTGGCCGTTTAGTTTTTACAACCCAGAATAGTTGAAATACTGTAAAACAACAACCAAGAATGCAGTGAACTGTCCACACAAAACCCCACTGGCCAGGAATTTCAAATCAGAACGCGGTGTTGAGAACATTCCGATAAAACTCGCTAGCATAACCGGATTAGTTTGTTAGTCTTTTAACTTCCAGACTGTGTTGCACAGTAGTTACTGTCTCCTTTACGACTGTATGAAATGACCGAGGGGGAGAGATCCCAAATATTCTTCCCATTGATGTTGACCAGTTAAGTTACAGTGAATTAATTCATGTGAGCCAATTAGTCCCAAACCTCGACAAGGAAATCTAATCTGTGCGTTCAGTAACTTTTGTTTAAATTACTGTACTATCTCGTGAAATTACCGAGTGCAGACTATTGATATAAAACAGCCAAAACCTTATTTATACCTCCGAAGTTGTTATCCGCCGGTCTACATACGTTTCGACAAGCACACTTACATGGTCCACGTCATACTGAAAACATCAGTTGAACCGATGACTTCTGTTAGCGGATGCTCGCCACCGCCGGAAAATCACACATCGATTTCAAAGCACAATTCGCATTCCCACCGAGTGCCGGCTGACAATACATTCGTTCTACTATGCAACCATTCACTTTCTGATTCAGATAACTGGTCACTAATTTTAGGCAAAACAACCCTGTTGATCATGTTTATTGAGAACATAATCATCATCATAAACAACAATACATCAATGGTTCGCACTGGTGCCTAACTGCCACACAACTGGCCGTATGCAGTACGGAGTTATTGGTGTTATGAGTATTCATGGTTGTACGTGGTAAGAGATACTGTCAGGACACCCGGATCTAGTCAGGAGAACGATTAGTGTTGTCAACCAAAGGCCGTTTGGCTCAAAAAACCTGCACCACAAGGCAGCGGGTGAATAGCCTTCTACAGAAATTGGTAGTTTTTTTTCCGGAAAAAGATGCCAACCTTCTTCCAACCCCCAACCTGGAGGACCAGGAGACTGGTTTGTCAGACCTCTACCTATTGGCCTGCCTGGTATGAGTGACTCTGTCGGTGTGGTGGCCACACCGTCCAGTTTAGCCCAATAGGACAATTGGGATGCGCAAGCCGTCACACCGTGACAAGGTCCGGTATCGTTGTGACGGAATTAAGAACCCAATTACAAACATTTTCCAAATCCTCTTGGTCCATAAAATATGCTTATTTGTCAGATAAATGAAACACAGGTAAAATTCGAGCTAGAAACGTCTTAAACTAACAAACATTTCTTTTGCATGTCAGCAGAAAAGTTATTTGATTTTCGAATAAAATACCACTGTAAATTGTAGTAGACTGAAACCACTCGTGGAGATGTTAAGTATATCTATCAACTGAAACAGTCCTTTTTCGAATTTGCTAGAGCATAGCCACCGATACGTTGTGGAGTGGTATCACAAGCGAAAAAGACGAAACTAGTGAACCTGAAAAATGCCCAGCTTTAACATGTCCAAAAACGGGATCAAGAGATCTCGACCGATTAGCTTTCACGTACTGGATGTGAACCTAGTTAGGTATCATTAAGAGGCACACGGGCAGAAATATAATGCACGGTGGTGCGACAGGGATAGCCGGGTTTCCGTGTTGCCTATTCCAATAAAGATCAAAAGATTGGTGACATGTTAGAACACGTGCGCGGAACGGTTAGACGTTTTATCTACCGTAAATTCAATGACACTGTATGGGAAGAACGTAAACTAATGTTTGTAAGCACGTAAGCGGAGATATTGAGTTAACAAAGCCCTTCTGATGCGTCTATAAACTTTAAACGAGTAGACTGAAACCACTCGTGGAGATGTTAAGTATATCTATCAACTGAAACAGTCCTTTTTCGAATTTGCTAGAGCATAGCCACCGATACGTTGTGGAGTGGTATCACAAGCGAAAAAGACGAAACTAGTGAACCTGAAAAATGCCCAGCTTTAACATGTCCAAAAACGGGATCAAGAGATCTCGACCGATTAGCTTTCACGTACTGGATGTGAACCTAGTTAGGTATCATTAAGAGGCACACGGGCAGAAATATAATGCACGGTGGTGCGACAGGGATAGCCGGGTTTCCGTGTTGCCTATTCCAATAAAGATCAAAAGATTGGTGACATGTTAGAACACGTGCGCGGAACGGTTAGACGTTTTATCTACCGTAAATTCAATGACACTGTATGGGAAGAACGTAAACTAATGTTTGTAAGCACGTAAGCGGAGATATTGAGTTAACAAAGCCCTTCTGATGCGTCTATAAACTTTAAACGAGGTACAAAATATGTGGCAGTACATAAATGAACATTCACTCGGATCAGGTTAACCACGTCTACCCAGCGTTAAAACTAACTGTGGTCATCATTCACGTTTGCATTCATTCGAGGTTACATCAATCGGACGAGATTGACGAATCTTCTCCAAACCTAGGCAGTTACGTGCATATACTGACATATACGTAACATGCACAATCATACCTCCGGTCGAGAGGAATATAGGAGAAAGCGAACTCGTTGACACAGTGGAGTGGAATATATATAAAGAAATGCTAGTTCGTCAACAACTACGGATTACCGTTGCATCCGTGTTTTTCCATTTGCTTGTTTCGCAAGCACGTTTATCATGCCTAACAACGAAGGATTGATAAGAGCACAAGGCCACTTTCTTCGAGCACATAACTTATTGCAGACAGCGACAGACTATGAAATCACAGTTAATTGTATGTTTGTCTAATTCTTCTACGTCACTACGTCCTAACATTCTTAACTGTTGACCTCAGTGTACAATGTACAGCAATCCCAAGTGAGGCCTTTCAAAATACCGACGACTGAACATCAGACTCTCTTGTATTTTCACTATCATTTTCTGCTATCCGCTTCTGGTTACGAAATAAGCTAGAATTGATCGTTTCCCAGAATTCCAACCCTTTACGTACCTATAGAATAGTTTACAATATTCCCAGTGTTCTTTAATCTCACTTCTCTCCGGATCACAGTACAACTGCTCGTCAAATTTGGCATTAAACTTTAAACAACATAGATCACGTGCCTACTTAGTTGATGCCACAGTTTCTCTTGAGTTTTTATATTTTCGCAACTAAGGATAGCCGTAGGGGTTGTGAGGACATCGTTATCTTATTCCAGAAATCTTATAAAACATTTTCGTAAACATTAGGATTTCTAGATGGCCAGCAGTGGTGGGAAAATTAACTTTACAACCGATCAGAACTGAAATGAAATTGAACATGAATATGAGTAAAGAAAGAAAGACGACTGAAACGTTTGACATTTTTAGGATAACGGCAGACAAGAGGGTAAGCGTTAATGTTTATCCTTCACCTTGGCAAATTTTTAAAATTCCGGGCAATTGAAAAGTCAGAGAATTAGCCCGATCTAGGTTACCAGATGGACTGATTGACTGGTCAAGTTTCCCAGCCGGTCAGGAATTCTTACTTGCGTACGCGGATGAAACACACACACACATACACACAAATTTACTTAAGGTCCCAATCATTCATTTTCTAACAATCAATCGGGCGCAACGGATTTGCCGGTTGGTGTCATAAATCAAACAGCTCAATTTACACTCACAGATAACCATGATCCTTCTCTCTACTGACAATATTTATGAATTACGGTTGAGTAAAAGTAGACGAGTTGGAGCAAGAGAATTTCACTCACTGGAATGGATGTTAGTAATAGCACAGTGATCCCAAAATCGATGCCTCCAATTAGAAAAAGGCACCTAACCATTACTGTATGTTTTAAGCAAGCTATTCCGGACTTGGAACTGTCGAGTTTCTGACCTACTGTGAGAGATAGACGGACCTGCATCATGACCTTCGAAACAGCTTTTACGTTACTAATTGTTCTGAAGACAATTCTCGAGGAAAACTGAGTGTGAACATTTCCATCTAAGATAAGCACATGTTGTGTACGTCCCAAGGCCATCTGTGCGTCCCACACCGCACTAAGACCCAGGTTGCAATCTGATTGGTCGCGCCTTCAACGACCAACGCCTCATTCGTCCACGCACTCAAGAATGACGCTACCGCTTGTAAAATGACAACATAGCGTGTACTTCTCCTGAGTCACGTGATCTCTCAACGGCTGTTATAGTTTGTAAGGCTTAATGTTGTGATTGTCCTCGAATAGGAGCACAACACTGACGGCGACGGGGATGGAATAGGAGAGTTGTATCTTGCCGATTTCAAGACTGTCCGTTTCTCCACTGAATTCTCTAGTGTTCAGCTGCTGACGAATTAACCCTGACTAGGCCAACAGCCTGATCCCTGGACAAACTCGCTGTATCCTTAGTAAGTCGTATCTAATATATATTGTTACTTTACAAGCTATAGCGTCATTCTTAAGTGCGTGGACGAATCGCCGTTGGCCGTTGAAGGCGCGACCAATCAGAACGCAGCTTGAGTCTTAGCACGAGTGTGGGGCACACAGGTGGCCTTGACGCGTATACAACAGTACAGCTGGTATTAGTAAGAAGCAATCTGAGCAATTTTCCAAGTATTATTGAAGCGAGGTACCACAACAACAGGATATGTTGACTTTCAATTCTAGAGAAACAAAGTAGGTCCAACGACCTTCATTTGTAGTTTAGTGCAACGGAGCTGTAATGCATGGATATAGGTCACAAATACGGTACTCTGGAGAAGAAAAATTAAACAACCAGCGTAACGCCCATAGTCAAATGACGGAACTTGGGTCCAAACAATAGTCTACTGATCTGCATTCAGTTGACCGAATGCACGGCCAAGTGTTACGATTAGGGTAAATTCGCTCATCATTTTGCTTCTATCACACTGAGGCGAAATAGCCAGTCCACTTTCGCTCACTCGGATGCTTTCGACCAGTCTCAGTCCTTCTTGTCATTAGCTTTCAACACAATGACAAAGCGAACGAAACATGACAGCTAAGCAACGATTATTAGCAGGTGCACGTCCATCAAACTGTCAGTCAGATCAATTTTTTTAATTAACGAGCTGTTAAGAGACATGGCAGTCAGGTGTGCAACTTTTCTCTCCTGCTTTATCCAGAAAGTTGTAAATTGATTACCATCGCCGCCTGCATTTCCTTGGATTAACCATCACTATGTCGTTCTTTTTAACGGGACACGATGTAACAAGCCGTATGCTTTAGCCACCGGACATTGTCTCGAATCGGCGATCCTTCACCTAGGCTGAATATCGTTTAGTTACTGATTACTGATGAGTAGTAGGGGATTTGGTTTTTCATATAGATTGAACATCACCCACAATTGATCGCAGCTGTCGCATTCCCATAGACTTTCCAGTCGGCCCCTTTCGAAGCAGAAGCACTAGACTCGAGTTTCGCTCTCATTAGAGCTCGTCAGTAGTGCATATCCTAGCTACTGATTACAGAAAAATTCACTCATACATAGTGGTCGTCCTAAGTCGAAGATATTTGCGAAAAACGGGCGAGTTTTGACATCCTCAGTTCTCCAAGTCGCTTAAAACGGAATATACACCCTGAAAAAAATGGACCAAGAAATTAGGAAACAGAGTGGGACACTGATGCTTCTGGTTTATTTTGTGACGATGCCCTGAGTTGAACAGCTGAAGTACGTTCCCCCATCTGCCCTTGGGGCGTTTTGACTTGAAATATGTGTCCGAAGTTGTGTTCAAAACATTAAATGACAGTAGTGACTGTCAGTACATTCGGTTTGGTAAGTGATTGTAGTTTATTCAGTATCAGTCATGGTCAGTGTTTCTAATCATTGTTGGATTCGTTTCGACTGGCCACGAAAGGTGTAGGATAGATCTAGTGCACTTCGAAGTCTTGCTTGCATAATGCTCGTTAGATTTGTGGATGTTTGATGGTGCGCTGACGAACTCCAACTGAGTGATGGTTGTGTATGAATTGCGAAGACATACATAACTCTCTTAGTAACATGGCATATGTAGCATGTTTATTGAGCATCAACCACAATTGATCGCAGCTGTCGCATTCCCATAGACTTTCCAGTCGGCCCCTTTCGAAAAGAAGCACTAGACTCGAGTTTCGCTCTCATTAGAGCTCGTCAGTAGTGCATATCCTTGCCACTGCCGGGACTAGAACTCCGGCCTTGCTTTCATGAGGCAACCGTGTTTACCACTGCGCCATTGACCTCACATTAGGCACGACCGAATTATCATATGTGAACGCTCAACCACTTTCGCTTGTGAGTAATGATCAGGTTGCCCGATCGTCTCGAGAGGAGACACAGTTACTGTCTGTTAACTCCAATCGATGACCCCTCGACTAGGACTTCTCTCCAAGTTGAAATCACAGAAATCATTGACTTGTTGAGCGGTATTTTGATTTGATTACTGATCATTACTCACAAGCGAAAGTGGTTGAGCGTTCACATATGATAATTCGGTCGTGCCTAATGTGAGGTCAATGGCGCAGTGGTAAACACGGTTGCCTCATGAAAGCAAGGCCGGAGTTCTAGTCCCGGCAGTGGCAAGGATATGCACTACTGACGAGCTCTAATGAGAGCGAAACTCGAGTCTAGTGCTTCTTTTCGAAAGGGGCCGACTGGAAAGTCTATGGGAATGCGACAGCTGCGATCAATTGTGGGTGATGTTCAATCTATATGAAAAAAAAATCCCCTACTACTCATCAGTAGCTGTGTTTACTGGTCGAAATTCGTTGGAAGTTTGCTATGGGTTTCACGGTTGTTGCCACTCCCCAGGTATCCGTTCTCGTCAAGCTTGAACGGCACATCGTATGACCTGCCATTGCTCCACTCTTTCTAGTTAAGTTGTCTAAATATTTATCTGAGGATTGGAAAAATATTTGGTCAAAGTGGCTTCCGCTGGAGTTGAAGTGTTAGGTAAGTACGCTGGCGCGAGTAACAGTAGTGCTCGGAACCATTGAATCTGAGGAATGCGAAGCGCTTTTTCATTATGATCAAGTGCCCATTAGTATTAAACTGACAATTCATGACGTTCAACTGATTAAACGTTTGACTGTACATAACATAACACAACAATCTGGTTTTATGCTCTGGAATATGCGTTAACAAAGCCGACTGCAGCCATATAGTTAGGCATAAAAATAATCCGAACATATTTTCTAAGCATTTTAATCTGCGACGTCCTTGAGAGGGAAACACAACTTGCTATCGCCAAGTGAAAAGGTAAGAGTAGTTCGAAGGCACAATCTAACTGGTGGGTCACTAGCCAGTCAAGTTTCGCAAGGCAACATATCAAACAACTCTGATCTAAATGCAAGTTCTTTGTCAACTTTTTCGGGATCATTGCGTCGGGTTAGTAACACGTATGACTGACGCCTATGTGCGTGGCCTACTTGCAACTCACTTACTGTTCTTCTCAGCTTCGGACATTTCTTTCTCTTTCCTGATCCTTAACATACAACTAAAATTTTGTCTGTCACACGATGACTGTCAAATCACATTGGAAAAGTTCGTTCGGGTACTGAAGCCATGAACACAAATAATTGATTCCTCAGCAGACGCCAAAAGGTTTCTCCGTCATGTTTATAGTACATGTTAATCTACAACAAAGAGGACGGCGGAGGTGTAACAATCCACGTTATGCGTTAATAATCATTTGTTGATAAAACAGTTCCTTCTCGTCTCTGGCTTATGCGATCGTGCGCTGTAGACGGTTTCGTAGTGATTCAGCAGCCGCACTGCGAGGAACATACACATGTTTACGTGTTGGGATCCAGGATGGGAAAATACGTTGCAAATAAGAAGACGGATGAGGGCTTCTTGAGTTGTTGCCAAGTTATCTGAATCGGATGGGCGGGGGCGCACGGAAAGGCGTGAAATTAAAGACCGCAGACCAGGTGTGAACATATCGTCGGTACCGTTGGTATATGGTTGATGTGACCGAACGAAAACGGATGAGGTTTGCAGTAAACTTGAGATTGTCGAGATTGTTGCTGGACTCGTATTAACCACTACCAGTGGCCTGAACAATAATCGACCGAATAAGTTTCGAGCACATGTTGGTTACCAGAGCTGTTTTCTTACAACACTTATTTTCATCGACATCATCTTCATGACCTTTGCAAATCAGAGAAAGCTTTACTATCGTGTGTGTGTCGCCTCAGTAGCACTTTGTTCCACAAATGCGCATGCTGCACTGGAAGCAAATTTAGCAAAAGACAGCTGGTAATTTTTCTCGCGAGAACATAACGGGGACTGGTGGAGAAAAGTCGTTACTCACAGAAACCGCTGCGATTCCATTTTGCTTTAAAGCGTAATGCTAGACTAGCGGTGTGGTATAACAGCACGGATGGCCACAAGTTTATAGAACGAGGTTTATTTGTGTATGTGAATACAAGAATCCCGGTAGCAAAATTTTGGGTACTTACAAACAGGGCTACAATCCAAGAGACAGGAACAGGGCTATAATTGATCAAACTGGATTACGTACTACCAAGTGTAATCGATAGACCTATGAACCAAAGTACAGCCGGGACCTTTAGGTCATTATACAAGGCAGGTTTATTGCACCTTCTTTTTCCGAGATTAGACAGACAAAATGTAGAAGAATTTCAAAACATCATACTTAGCTGTTTGCAGTTTCCTGTGCCATCTTGTAGGATGTGGGATTTTATCAGTAACCTATTGTCGTCAACATTGTAATTTTCGTGCGATAGTCAATGAGGAAAAATTAGTGTAGTGAGACATGAAGTAAGCGAGGAAGCGCAAACCGTGTTTTGCTTGGCAGTTCTAATCTTATTACTGAAGGAGACGTGGGATTTATAGACATTCTTGCATGGGTTATTTGTGGTACAGACACCTACAAACCTGACGCCAACAGTGAACAGGAATCATCACCTCATAGGGTACTGTAGGATATAGCATTATATTTAACTGCACTGCCTCAGCACAGTGGAATCGGTAGTTGTCAAATCACAATCTTCACGTTAGCCAAATATCAGTGAACTCATATTATGCGCCATTGACTGTAAGTGCACCGAATCCGGGTGTCGTAATTAAGTACACATTTACTATTCTTCTCTTATGAACCACACAGAAAGAGTAAAGTTAATGTGTACATCACATCTTGACGATGCTGTACGCTAAGAATCGCGAAGGTAATTAAAGAAACAGGGAGTTTTGTAATCTGTTTGTTATACTGAAATGACCGTTATGGTGGTTTTTTTCTAGTCTCCCAAACTCAGTTGTGACGGTTGTGTACAGTGTCAGTTTACACTGAAAAGACTTGTATCGCTATCAGTCAATACAATTGTGGGTTAAGCTCTTTTTCCGTGAAATAGTGGTCCCAGGTATGCACTGCACGCCAGAGGAATATGACAAGTTTATTTGCCGGATACATGTACTAAGCAGACCAGCCTGAAACCGTGAGCTGAAACCAATGAAAATATCTTCGAGGTCACTCACACGGCGAAATCAGGAACTTGCTAAGTATGCGGCAAGTGGACACAGCCGTGGGGTTAATGCCACAGTGGTTTCAGTCAAAACATTAGACAACAATACTCAACCTTCCGCTGTGGAAAAGAGTGCTACACAGTCAATTGAGAAGGCAGATTTTGGCTTCTAGACACATTAATTTTTGTTTACAGAGGACAGCCGAACCATTACGAAAATCGAGATATGTTGTTCTTAGTTTAAAGATAAGCCTATCTGCACCAGCTTTATGAAAATGTGAACGATGCAAATGTGGTAGATATTTCTCATTTGTGACATCTCACATGTAAGTAACTGAAAGTTTGTGCAAATTATTTGTTCAATAACCTCTTTGAATGCCGTTGAAATATTGTTTCAGATGTACTTACCAAACTATGACAAAGTCAATCATCTTCAATCCCGAAGAAATCATTGTAGTCTTAAACGAGTTGCGGATCGCGTCTTGTGAACACTCAGCTGGAAATAGCGAATGAGAGCCCGGTTTTTGATATAGGGAGACGGCGCTCACAACTTCAAATAGAGAATCGCATCGCAGTACTTATAGTTGCTGGTTG
>LOND01000957.1:101059-113351 GCA_014220965.1 Paragonimus kellicotti | reverse complement strand
TGATGGGTCCACAGAGGTCATAATTTGCGACTCAAAAGTGTTTGCCAAGGCTGCGTCAGTAAATGCTATCCTACCCGCACACTCTTGAAAAACCTTCGGAACAGCTTAACAAAACACACTGGGCCCAACCCTCGCCATCTGCCGCCCTCCTTTTTCTTTTCAGGTAAAAAGCCCTCCCTAGCACGCTACTCTCCGTCTTCCTGCGAAATAAATGAGCGTGTATCTTCCAAGCGCCAAATTGCCACGGTACACCCAGTAAATCTTGCGAAATAATACAGCCTGTCACAGCACTCAACTTCGATCTCTTGGGAACTTGGCGTGACGTGATACCCCTGAGGGTAGATTGGGTATCCCCGGCCACGCACTTTACCGAATTGACCAACCCCGACGGAGCCCCCGAAATCGGAGTCTCCTGACGCTCATGGTTATACAACAGCGTCAGTTCATCGACGCATGTAAAGTTGTGTTTTGGGCCAGCACTGTTTGACCAAGATAGAGTGATCAGTTTTCACTAGCCTTCAGGCAATATTTCCCACGATGACGCTGTGCTTGTGAACCTAGAAAACTTCTCGCGATTACAGTTATCCCGCCTTCTTATGGGTGATTTCAAAGCATCCAAATTAGCTTACCCATCGGCGTTCCAATTAGAATATAGGTGTAAATTCCCGGTCCTATCTTCGATGGTGAGGTGACGGGAAGCGTGGAGCAAAATATGTCAGCATTCTGGAGGAAGTATTCTTTGTGGTAACAGATTGTCGTCTACTTGACGCGGTTATAACTAATGATCGCCACCTGGTAGAGACGGTGATCATCAACCTTCCGCCAGTCGGACATGATTAGAACGGATTACGGATTTTTAATTCAATCGCCTACTGGCTGCATCAGCCAGCAAATAAGGTGGCATTCGGAAAGATCAGTCCAGCCTGATTAGTTGTGAACAAATTCCTTCTTAAGAAAGGTCCTGTAGGCCGGAACCATCCTGCGTTATAAAGACGACCAAAAGTGGCCGGCGGTCTACTCCCCTGCACTGCCGTGAAGTGCCCACTTCCTGTTTTTCTTTTACCTCCCCCACGGAGAGCGCGTTGGCCTCTTAGTTACCGTTTCTGCTTATTACCGAAGCATAGACTATCCTGGAAACCCGAAAAAAATCTCAGCGACTTCCACAACGTTCAAGCCGCTAGTGCATGAAGCAGGCACGTTTCGAAGACATATGGTTAAGCGTCGTTAAATCATGAGTGAACCGAGCCTGCGTACGCTGGATAGGGTACCTCTGCTTAAGCATGAGTATTGGCAGCCCAGCAAGTGGGTGGAACAGTTCTTCACAGCCTCCCACATGTGCCCCAAGAGGAGATGTTTTCCGGACACGGGATGTTATCGAGTTATTCAGACGTTACTATTGGGTATTCTTCAACTTGACACTGTCAAACTGTCGATTTACACGACCCCTGCGGACCGTTTGGAAGCTGATCCTTCTACGTTATTTGTGAAATATTTCATATCCAAGTTTAATTCATATAGTTCGATGGGTCGAGACAAAATTTACCTCAGGACCACCACAGATGCAGCCTAGTATTACAGAAATACTCCGTTTCCTGTGCGCGGGATTACTTCCGTTCATGAAGGTGGGTGCGCAACAAATATGATTACATTTACAGGTAGCTTTGCAGACGCCAAGTGCACTGATTTAATCGTCAATGCTACACTTTGTTGAACTTTCTGATGATTCCCATCGAACGCAAAGCGAATGCTGAAAGAATCCGGGGAGCGATTCTTTGCCGGATTGCCTCCGTAACTGTTGTTAGGACTTTTGGAGTTGAGTGTTCCAAGTGCTTATGCTGTGCCCTCTAATGTCCGGTATTTGCGACAATCCTCCGGATATGTTCAGCATTACTGTTTTATATGCTTACGATTTTATAATCTGGTACGCTAATGTGTCCATTATACTTATTATGGTGGGAATTGAACTAAATAGAATAGCGATCAAACATGGGGATTGCAAAACACAATTGGATGCGACAATCCGAAACGTATATGGCTTAACTTAAAGTATCAGCTACACAGAAAATTGGAAGAGGAAAACGATCGCATAATGAAAAGAGAGATAAAACGTGCCACGTTGATAATTGTATAGTTCGCCGTCATGGGGTTTCTAGGTTGGAACGAGTTGGAAAACTGTCACTTGCGAGCGGGAAGTTTTCCACCTTTCTCCAGAAACATAATAATGTTTACCTCAAGACAAGTAAATGGATTTTATCGAATGCATTACTTGTGGTATAGTTATCAAGGCTGGATACACCTGAAATATACCTCCTACTTGCACTTTCGATAATAAGAATAGTTGAATTCCTTTGCCAACGTGTTGACCTCCATAATCGAGTTTTCGTAGCAGATGTGTTTTCATCGGAATTTTTAAGGTGGAATACACACTTTTGTTTTACAGAAGCACTTAATTTAGCGTGATTTAGAAGATACACATGAATATGTTATCCCCTACCGCATGGCGATGCATTGTAGTTCACATTAAATAACGAAGTGAATTCCAATCAAAATTGTCATCATGTTCGTCGGTAAGTTTTCTACTTGAATTATGTTCGATCTGTGTCTATGTCACTAGTTCAGATAGACGTCGGTATTAGTTAGCAGTACACACTGGATATCACGGAAACAGACCTGCTAACAACTTTGGATGCCCTGTTGTCTCCTAACTCATCTTTCGCGTGAGAAAGCTGAGCAAAGGGAGAATTGGTGGGAAAACACAGTTTGCTCCGCGCAGGCATAGTGACCTTCAAAAAGTCAACGAAAATTTCAGACAAAATTTGTAGGCTTCTCCATCTGAACTTTTTCGTGCAACATTTTTCTCTTATATAGCCATGAGCTACTGAGATGGTCTCCTTTTTGGTTCGTTAGCTTTGTGTCAAGAGACCCTTCCAATGTCTTGCCAGATTTTCATTTATCTAAAATATTTGGACCAGTAAAATTGCTCTGCACATGGCACTTACCAAAATCTACGGAAAAATCTTACACCCTGTGATGACTGATTACTTTTCAGGCCAACAGACGCCAGACTTATAGGGAACAAAAGGAACACTTTGGATTCGATCATTTTGCTCCTCCAGCACTGAACCACCGAGGTTATAGATGATTCCTTTGGAAATCAATCACACGCAACTTGTTTATTTGTCTCCCACATATGAAACCGTTCATCACATCAGACTGTCTGAAATTTCATGTGCACACACGGTGTTACCAGTTGGTACCATTTGGACCAAATATTCACAATCTGTCGTCACTGAAGTGTGCCATCCCCAAACTACTTCTTATCCAACCATCTTTTTTCTCTCACCCAGCATGGCCTGCTCCGTAACCCGTCGTGCAAAACCAATATTATCATTTTCATGAATAGTCTGACGGTGGCGAAAGACAATGACCCCCATTTTTGACTTTGCCAAGGATTTCAACGGTTTCCCACCAGGCACTCTCAAACACAAACTGGAAGCCTATGGTATTCAAGAAGAGGTACTTCTCGCTAATAGAACTTTTAGAGTTAAAACCGGATCAGATCTCTCATCTCCCTCTTTCATTTCTGCGGGAGTTCCTCAAGGGTCAGTGCTAGGTCCTCTGTTATTTCTGATCTACATCAATGACCTTCCGGAAATATTTCCAGCAACGCCCTCCTATACGCCGATGACCTAAAAATCTGGAATGCCACAGATCCCAGTGCATTACAGATTGATCTTGACGCGATTAAGCGCTGGTCGGACGATTGGAGTCTCCCACTAAATGACAATAAATGCGCACACATGTCACTCGGTGGAGACTCTGGCAATGCCTTCGTGATTCATAGTGCATTCGGCACAGTAGATATCATGAAAATCGATCTGAAGAAAGATCTGGGCATCTGGTTGTCGTCTAACTTATCTTTCGCGTATCACCATGAAACAGCGGCAAAAGAGGGAATCACGCTCCTAATCTGATCAGGCGCAATTTATTCCACATAGACAAGAATGCGTTTCAACCACTTCATGGGGTTTATATAAGACCGCTTCTCGAGTATGCCAATCAGGTCGTGTATACCGGCCTGAAGAAAAGAGACATTAACTGTTGAGCGTGTCCAGCGCGCGGCTACCAAACTAGTCACGGGCTTGAGAAATGTCGCGTACGAGTCTCGACTTGAAATTCTTGATCTATATCCACTTGAATATCGACGACTCCGCGGTGATTTAATTCTCACACACTTCTTCTTTAGAGTAGGTCTCGTTGAACAGTTCTTTATCATAACGAATGATGACGGCCGGCGAGGACACAATACGGAGCTTGCCAAACTTCGTCCTGGAAACTTCCTTAGGGAGCACTTTTTCTCAAGCAGGGTTATCAAGCTTTTGAACAATCTTTCTTTTGAGGTCGTTAGCAGTGCTTCCAGAGACCGCTTCAAAGCTTTACTGTAATACCCAGGAGTGGTGCTACACCCTGTTTTCAATTATTGCATTCTTGTTCAACAGACGCCTGCTTGGCGCTGACCAAGAAAAACTGACTGGATCTGTATAATTTGGGCCTCGGCCTCGAACACGTATATCAATCGCTGAATCGCTGACACTGTTGATGGTCAATACAATAGCTGACTACAGAGCGATACGAACACCTTTGGGGCCTGGCGACCACAATATTATGTTACTGTTTTCTTTTTCAAAAACGATATAGCAATAATCCGAAGATCGTGTTTAAAATTTTTGGTGAACGTTCGTATAAATGTCACATGTACTCTTCTTTTAGGCGGGAATTGCGAACGTTCAAGGATGTTTTTGCGCGGATTTATATTTACACTGATGTTGTGCGTGCTACTTTGTGAGTTCAATGAAGGTCTTCTAGATGTTGTGTGATGAAATTTTTGTTATTTTGATAAAAATAACGGTTCGTTTTGGGGAAGGAGCTTCCGGCGTTGGGTTAAATCACATGGTACATTATTAGATCGTTCTGGGCGTTCACTACGATTACCCGGAGACCCTGAGTGTTGATCGTGACGGTCAAAAATGAATTATTGCTTCGCCAGTTGCCCTTTGCAGCAATTAGCCGAGAATCCTTCAATAATACTAGATGTTAATAATTAATTAACGGCGGAGCCCAGCCTAGGCTTGTTGTAGGCTTAAAGTACATGGTCCATAATGATGTTTTTCTGAGCATCCAGGACATCGATCTGAAGATAGTACGTATCGTTCGAAACGACTGAAAGTGAATTACTAGTTCATTCATTTTTGTCTGCAAAATTCCGTAATTACGGAATGTATGTAGGCAGGATCATTAAGAAAGCACTTCGCAATTTCTTAAAAATCACTAACTCACAAGAATGAATCCTATTTGAGTGTATCAGGGTATAGTCCATAGTTTTGGCAATATAAAGGAAACATCAGATTAATGTAGGTAACACACACTCAGTTAGTACCCGTTACAGTGTATCTAGCCTCATGTGCCTTATATAATTTACTACGCTCAAATGCCGGGATATATAGTATGGTTTAAACAATTTAAGGGAAGTATCAGGCCGTTGTAGGTCATACACCTGCAATGTATGCCCTTTAACATATAACTGACTTCATACATCTTATAGTAGATCTACACGCTTGAATACGAGGCCAATGTGATAAAAATGAAAACAACCGATTCACAATAGTTTGTGAATGTGTGTTCTTTCAAAGTTCCACCACACAGAATAAAAGTTTCTGATGGATACGATCTGTCGTGTTGCTCCCAAGTAGTTTTGAAGTCAGCGAAGATATTTCCGACGACAGATGATTTCGAAATGTGCTGAAACAAGTGGTTGATTCCTTGAGCCTTCAACTCTCCGGAAATCAGTACACAAGTGGCATGGAATGCAGAAAGAATACAGGGTTCGCGACCTCGGAAATGAAATTTGTACTATTGATTCATTCGATTCACTAGGCTTAATCAGTGAGTGTTCATATGAATTTAAGAAAGTTAAAAACTGACGATAACAATTAACGTCATGAAGTGCAAACTACTATACAAAACGCTACAGTCCCATGTATTCTACTACGCCCGTCCACCTCAGCATTACGACTACAATTAACATCGAATTTCTCATCCTCTCGTTTTGATGGGTTTTGTACTAAATTACATGGAAACATGTGCGTTCTTCTGAGCGGTTAACAATTATTCGCTCATCTACAGGTTTTCATTTATTGCAGACCTCGCGGAATTCTGAATAACACGAAGTGTATATGCGATTGTGGAAAATGTACCTAACATTTCCAAAATATATGCTGTCAGCCGCAGTCATATGGTCATAGGTTGTGGGCCACGTGGCTCCTACGCGTTCCGGGGAACTTTCATGGCGTAACCCGTGGTATTTTTTCAATATCATTATTGTAATGTTGATACTTATAATGTTGACCCTGACTGCAGTTAACTAACTGCAGTCGGGGTCATATCTTTGTGCCTATGAGGACCGTCGTGAGCCCATATTGGCCGTATAGAGTTTTGCGTTCAGATCATAAATACAGCAATGAAAGCGATTGTATAGACTAATTTTAGCCACCTTGTTTCGTGCAAAATATATTGCGTCAATTAATGGTCTCGATCTTGTTCCCACCTCAGCTGCAGTGAATAGTTATGTCTGATGTGGATACAAAATCAGTTGGCGAAAAGATGTATTGGTAAATGGTAGAGAAAACACTAAGGCAGCAGTGATATGAACCAAGGACTTATGGTTACATTTGAAATGTCCCGTTGGCCTGCACAATGACAGCGCGGGGCTCACGTTCATCCCGGTATAAATCGTTTACTGGAATCTATGAGGTTATGTAGGAACCTCGGAAGATCACCTATAGATCAACTCACAAACCACAGTTTCGGACGTAAGTTAACCGCGTTCTGTGTAAGAGACGACTGAGCGCCATGTTTGTAAGAAAAAGCGGCATCAATTAATTTTGACGATAAACAGAGAAACCTCGTTTTTTAAAAATCTGGTGTTGATCAATCTAATACTACCTGATGGCTGGTCGTATACAATAGTTCAATTATTTAACAGGAGAATAGTGCGTCTGCGGGGATTTTGCCTCCACAGGACGCGTTGCAGTATGGTACCGCAATGTAACGGGCAATGGACCAGTCATAAAAGCCAGATGTCTTGAGATTCAGGTTTTAAATTTTATTGGATTTGAATGGACCGGCACAAGTGAGCGGAAATGGAGTGGACTCATCCCTTAAACGTGATTCTGAGGATGATATGGTGTAGTTATCGAACTGCGTCTGCTAAGTTGGCATACGTACCATTATTGTGTAGGACGCACGCATCAAGTTCCCGTTCAAACGGTTCAACACTTTTAGCTTACTCGGCGCAACTAGGCAAATCGCTTCAATCTGAACGAACTTTAACAGCGGACAAATTTTGACAACGGAGTTGACAGATTCTTTTGAGCTATATGTTTATTTAATGACCTCGGGGTTTCGAGGTAGGTGCTCTATTGAACTGTGTGATACTCGGATATTTAGACCCGTTTAGGTTGTTTCTTAGTCACCTGTAGTTATGCTAAGTGTGTGGGAAGTTGACGAATCCGCGTTCGAGATAATAAGTGTCTATACTATCTTCATACTAGTTTCATGGAGCGGCGCTGCATCATCTCGAGGCAACTTGGGTTTTCCGGAGAATGTGCGAAATAAGCCTGCATTTTTCGGTTGGTCGGCGTGGTGAAGAATATTAGTAGCGTTCTGAAGATATCTTGATGAAAAGGACAGAAAAGTTTAACCAGACTATCCGGACGACAGTTGCAGTGGACAAGTGGGTATGTGCCAGACCCTCGTCCATTAGCCATTTAAAACGACTTTTCTGGAGAGCATTCGAAACGTAATCATAACAGGCATCGAACTAGAGAACGCAGTGAGGTTTAGAAACAAACCGTATATTTCCAGCAATGTTTGGAAATATGATAAGTAGTTAGCTCTAGCCTAGTCTGGGACCAACGGCAGCAACCAAGAGAAGAAAGAAAAGAATCGCGAGGTGGGCTACCGCCCACTCGGCGGCACTCAAAAGCGCGCCAAGCGAAAAGTGCGTGGAACCTTCGAGTGCGTTAAACAACGCTCGAAAAGGTTCGGGCTAAACGACCTTGAAGAATGGAATAGTAGATGAGTCGTTAGGAAAGGACAAGCGTTCACTGCGTGCAATTAGTTGCACGACTGAAGAAAGTGGCACTGAGTTCATATCAGGCCTCCTATAGCAGGCGTACACAGAATCATGCGTACAGAACAACAAGCGGGAAAACGTGGTTGCAGCCGCAGATCTCTTAGGTAGACAGCCACCGACCGACTGGTCATCAACTAACAGTTCTCAGCGTATCGGACATTGATAGAACAAGTTCTGTGGAAATTTCGCATATATTGAACTCTGCGCACACTTGACCGCTAGCCTTCGCATTCAGATAACTGTCGGCTTGGTGTTCAATGTTGAAATAGCCCAAATCCCCGAATCTTCAGTACTAATTCTTGGATAGTTAAAGCCGTAGATGAAGGTTCTACCTGGGTGATTTCTTTGTCTGTTTGAGTTTATTTGTGACGACACGGTGCGTATGTCACGAAACAGCTAACTTGATAGGCCTACATGACTCTGTTGTCGTGACATCTACTGCTGTAAACTTACATGAGCCATTTTTGTTAATGAACTACCTACAATCCATCCAATTACTCGTGTTAGAGAAATGCGGAACTTTAGTTTACTTATCGGTCTCAGTTCCCATTTGCTGTCTCATATGTTCCGCGATATTAATACAATGCACACGTTAATTCGACCATGCACAGCTCCGGTAGCCGTGTTAACGTCATTTTGACATCGGGACCGAATCGTTTAATCTATTTGATTGTCTCGCTGGACAGTTCCAATACAGAACTGTTAAATTCGACGCACAGAATGGTGTTATGGAGTTAAAGGGCACCGTCCGTAACATTTTACCACTTCGAACGATGTATCCTCGTTTGCAAATGGTCCTCAGGAAACCTAGAATTAAGCGAGCTTGATTAATTTGGTGTTGATTTGAAACAATCGTTTTGTGCGTTGAATCGAAAAACGCAATTGTTTAGGTGGTGATTCAGCTGAAATTCCAACCACAGGCCGTGCACACCGAACAATATGAACGATTGCCTGAGTCGTTGATCAAGGCGTATACCGATAAATAAAAAGGTAAGCTTAAAATTTCGTCTGCAACTCTGTCGGATCAATGCAGTATGCACAGAATCTGCTTATATTTTACCGTCAACAAAATACAATGACCTGTTTAATGCGAGAGAAGAGCTACGCGGATGGTCACGGAGAGTATTTTTTCTTCAAAATACATGCTCTCTGCTGGCTTCCTGTGTATAGTCGATTTATTGACTGCGTTATATCTGCCCCAAGATTGACCACTTCTTGAAGGGACTGATTGTGCTCTGTCCAATCAGTGGTTTTCTCAGCGGCAAATGTCGTAAACTGATATTATTGCTATGTTTAGTATGTGACTGCGTATCTATTTGTAATTGTTCCTATGCGCGTGAACGCTTTTACTTTTTGTACAAAATAAGGATGACTGACATGTTGGTCCTTAAGTTTCGACTTAGTAGCGGTATTGCTTTCATCCAGAATCGAATGCTTTGTGAAAAAAGCATAGGGGCTTTTGGAATTGTTACGTCTGATATTAAATCCTATGTTTCTGAAATCTGCATTTTGTTTTGAGTTACTATGCAACATATTGTTATTTATACACAGGTAGGAATACAGTCTGAATACTGTCTCAGGAAACTTAGACAAACACAGTTCATAGAATGAACACACAGCAAGGGAAAGAACAAAATGTATAATGCTAAGATAGCATATCTTAATTTTTTGAGCTGCGCACGAATTCCTACATCTTCTCGTGGTTTGTTTATAGTTTGTAAATGTTAACGTGGAGATGAGTGCTTTCAGTAGGAGTTAAAGGTGATCGTTGCCAGATTACAACTTACGGCTATACTTCACAGTTTTTCTAGCCAACTCCAATGTACCTTATAAACCCCTGCAAGGAAATGCGTGCAGACTCAAAGAGGCCAAACTTGCTGCTTTTCTTTTCATTCCGTTACGCCAAGCCAACAGCTCCGCATCGTGCTTTATCCAAGCCACACTCAGAGAGCAAATAAACTACAGTACTGTAGAGGATCGGAAGACCAGCGTAGGACGTGTCTGAACCAACAAAGTGAAACGACTTCGTTCAAAAAATTGTTTTTGACTGACGCTGCCTTGCATCTTTTTTGTTCTCGTGGTGTTTCCACCGTATGTGAACAATTCTTCATGGACAACGACTTTCAGGAGGAAATTTCACGGACACAGACACAGAGTAATCAGGTTTCGTAACGGTGAGGTATTTCCATGTGCACAACAGCGCTATACATCTTGTCTTTGGCAACAGACAAATGTTACCCGTGCACAGGATACACCTTAACTGAACTTTATCGATACTTAAGGAGATGCCGTCCCTACATCGCCGACAGCTGTGACACAGTGTATGGGGTGAAATTGTTTTCAGCAAATTCAGATTAGTGTCACTCAGATTAAGTCTAGATACTGGTTCCTCCTGGTCTCAAGGAAAAACCTTGCAAGTAAATGACGTAAAGCACGTACTGTGTCATGACGATTTGTTCACCAGGTGATATGTCTTGTACTGTTTGCGTTATCGAGGGAAAAGTAGTATTACTCAAGTAGTCTAGGTGAACGACTCTTCTCTTTGTAGGCAAGTTCACGCTGGCATTAGTGAGTTCACCCAGTGTTCAGCAAAGAGAAAGGTTTACTACGGTGTTGAAGAGAGGCTTTAAAATGGAACAATATCGCTGCAGCTCGCTAGAGATAAAGAAAGTTGGCGGTAGCCGGGCCATGGACCAAAACGGTACGTATGGTTTACTGTCCAATGCTTTTAAAGTGGACACATTCCTCAGGTTTTCCAGTCCTCAAGGATAAATCCAGAAAGATATTTCTGTTGCTATACGTGCAGCCCGATTTACGGTTTACTAACACACTTATTGTTGGCCGCTAGTAAACGTGACAGTGCTTGAATCACCAATGAATAGAAAAATATGCTTGAAATATTTCCGGTATACGACTACTTTAGGTTGATTCTGACGACACTATAGTTTGGGCCTTTCAGGTATTCCGTTAAACAAAGTGGACAGTAATAGGTTCGGTACACTTGGACTCAGACTGCCTTCGGAGTGGTTGGTACAAACGGTGAAAGGGTTTTTATCACCGAGAAGACTGGTTACTGATTGCTCACGCGACGATGAACAAAGTTCAAACTTTGCAGAACGGAATGAGAAACTTTGTAACAAACGCATCTCCACAATCTTTAAAATAGGCTAATCATACAGCATCTGAGTTGACTGTCAAGTTTATTTTGCAGTGATTCTGTGGACATGGATCGGAACACACAACTAGACCACAATAGTGGACAGTTGAGCGATTAACCGTTCCGTATCCAGTGTTCACAGACTATATTTTAGTGAGCAGTTAGCCTCGCAAATCATCTTTTTGTCATCCGACTGTATATAGTCGGCTTCCCAGATAAGATGGAATAACTCTCCGGATCTTCCACTTTCAACAGCTAATTTGAACTCGGCTTCACATTGTGGCTGCTAGATTTCACGATTTTTATGAGCTTTTTGAGAGATTGTGTTCCACCGAGGGGCACGATTTGTGCTGCTCGTTACCATTTGGTACTAAGTGACTTACGTCAATGATCTTATAAAAATAAGTGGCAGTCATTGGTTCACAGGACGACGAAAATAAGTTGGACCTGCTGAGTGGAGAGTTTCCTACGGACGTTTCAGGTGTCTTTTTCTAAACTTGATGAAGTAGGTGATAGTCTTATGAAAAGCTCAGTTCGTCGCGTGAATAGTGCAATTCGGTCGGACAGCTTGATCATCTTAGGTCGTCTGTGGCTGTTTCATGAGGCACCACCGCAGCGTATGGTCATTCTTGTACATATCAAAGCGTGATTAAAATCAAAACACGTTTACCAACACGAGCGGCAATGTTGCACATATCCTTGTCGTTTTTCGTCAGTTACGGTGTGTTCAGTTTGCCGCCACGCCTTTGGCAACAAAAGAGATCATTAGTCATCGAAAAGACGTTTTGAATGTCAGACTGTCTTATCGGTGAGTAACGAACGCTGGACTGAGTGCGGACTACGAAGTCTGTCTCTACTCTATTGACGGATACTGTGAACATAGAATTGGTTGTCTAAACTAACCTTATTTGCTAACAAGCGACCGACGCGGGCACTCAAGT
>LOND01000957.1:81839-100959 GCA_014220965.1 Paragonimus kellicotti | reverse complement strand
CGCCTAAGATAGTAATGGTGGTCTCAGGTGTTTATTTGAAAAGGTTAGGAGTACGTTGTTAAAACTGCTTCCGGTTGCCTTCAGGACACAATATATGGAAGCATACATAACAATCAACAAGTCACATTTATCAACTTTTAACTCGTTTACATTACAAGAACCTTTAATCTCCTCGGACACCGCAGACAGTTAGTTAGATTACGGGACAACAGAGAAGCCTTGACACCCTTACTTGAGTAGGCACGCACACCGGTTCGATCGGACGCGGATGCTCTTTGGCGCCTTGAGAGAGTCATTTGAAAAAGTATACTGGCCGTAGATGAAGGCCACTTTCAGTTTAAAGGTGCTGAACACTTTTCTTCTTGAGGGAACATACTTCAAGTATATGAATTTCTAGGGGACTGTTTAAGCCTCTGTTGTGTTCTACACGTATTAGTGTTGCAAGCAATCAGGTTAGAAGGCACGCGAAATCTGAGCAAACCAACACTAGTATGCATCATTCAGCCTACTAAGTTTAGTGAGTTGACCGATTCAGGAGGATGAGAGGATAAGCTTTGGCATTTATCCGATGCACTGAACCAAAGCAACTTCATTCAATAGTTACTGGATTTCTTTCGTCTGTTTGAGTTTATTTGTGACGACACGGTGCGTATGTCACGAAACAGCTAACTTGATAGGCCTACATGACTCTGTTGTCGTGACATCTACTGCTGTAAACTTACATGAGCCATTTTTGTTAATGAACTACCTACAATCCATCCAATTACTCGTGTTAGAGAAATGCGGAACTTTAGTTTACTTATCGGTCTCAGTTCCCATTTGCTGTCTCATATGTTCCGCGATATTAATACAATGCACACGTTAATTCGACCATGCACAGCTCCGGTAGCCGTGTTAACGTCATTTTGACATCGGGACCGAATCGTTTAATCTATTTGATTGTCTCGCTGGACAGTTCCAATACAGAACTGTTAAATTCGACGCACAGAATGGTGTTATGGAGTTAAAGGGCACCGTCCGTAACATTTTACCACTTCGAACGATGTATCCTCGTTTGCAAATGGTCCTCAGGAAACCTAGAATTAAGCGAGCTTGATTAATTTGGTGTTGATTTGAAACAATCGTTTTGTGCGTTGAATCGAAAAACGCAATTGTTTAGGTGATTCAGCTGAAATTCCAACCACAGGCCGTGCACACCGAACAATATGAACGATTGCCTGAGTCGTTGATCAAGGCGTATACCGATAAATAAAAAGGTAAGCTTAAAATTTCGTCTGCAACTCTGTCGGATCAATGCAGTATGCACAGAATCTGCTTATATTTTACCGTCAACAAATACAATGACCTGTTTAATGCGAGAGAAGAGCTACGCGGATGGTCACGGAGAGTATTTTTTCTTCAAAATACATGCTCTCTGCTGGCTTCCTGTGTATAGTCGATTTATTGACTGCGTTATATCTGCCCCAAGATTGACCACTTCTTGAAGGGACTGATTGTGCTCTGTCCAATCAGTGGTTTTCTCAGCGGCAAATGTCGTAAACTGATATTATTGCTATGTTTAGTATGTGACTGCGTATCTATTTGTAATTGTTCCTATGCGCGTGAACGCTTTTACTTTTTGTACAAAATAAGGATGACTGACATGTTGGTCCTTAAGTTTCGACTTAGTAGCGGTATTGCTTTCATCCAGAATCGAATGCTTTGTGAAAAAAGCATAGGGGCTTTTGGAATTGTTACGTCTGATATTAAATCCTATGTTTCTGAAATCTGCATTTTGTTTTGAGTTACTATGCAACATATTGTTATTTATACACAGGTAGGAATACAGTCTGAATACTGTCTCAGGAAACTTAGACAAACACAGTTCATAGAATGAACACACAGCAAGGGAAAGAACAAAATGTATAATGCTAAGATAGCATATCTTAATTTTTTGAGCTGCGCACGAATTCCTACATCTTCTCGTGGTTTGTTTATAGTTTGTAAATGTTAACGTGGAGATGAGTGCTTTCAGTAGGAGTTAAAGGTGATCGTTGCCAGATTACAACTTACGGCTATACTTCACAGTTTTTCTAGCCAACTCCAATGTACCTTATAAACCCCTGCAAGGAAATGCGTGCAGACTCAAAGAGGCCAAACTTGCTGCTTTTCTTTTCATTCCGTTACGCCAAGCCAACAGCTCCGCATCGTGCTTTATCCAAGCCACACTCAGAGAGCAAATAAACTACAGTACTGTAGAGGATCGGAAGACCAGCGTAGGACGTGTCTGAACCAACAAAGTGAAACGACTTCGTTCAAAAAATTGTTTTTTGACTGACGCTGCCTTGCATCTTTTTTGTTCTCGTGGTGTTTCCACCGTATGTGAACAATTCTTCATGGACAACGACTTTCAGGAGGAAATTTCACGGACACAGACACAGAGTAATCAGGTTTCGTAACGGTGAGGTATTTCCATGTGCACAACAGCGCTATACATCTTGTCTTTGGCAACAGACAAATGTTACCCGTGCACAGGATACACCTTAACTGAACTTTATCGATACTTAAGGAGATGCCGTCCCTACATCGCCGACAGCTGTGACACAGTGTATGGGGTGAAATTGTTTTCAGCAAATTCAGATTAGTGTCACTCAGATTAAGTCTAGATACTGGTTCCTCCTGGTCTCAAGGAAAAACCTTGCAAGTAAATGACGTAAAGCACGTACTGTGTCATGACGATTTGTTCACCAGGTGATATGTCTTGTACTGTTTGCGTTATCGAGGGAAAAGTAGTATTACTCAAGTAGTCTAGGTGAACGACTCTTCTCTTTGTAGGCAAGTTCACGCTGGCATTAGTGAGTTCACCCAGTGTTCAGCAAAGAGAAAGGTTTACTACGGTGTTGAAGAGAGGCTTTAAAATGGAACAATATCGCTGCAGCTCGCTAGAGATAAAGAAAGTTGGCGGTAGCCGGGCCATGGACCAAAACGGTACGTATGGTTTACTGTCCAATGCTTTTAAAGTGGACACATTCCTCAGGTTTTCCAGTCCTCAAGGATAAATCCAGAAAGATATTTCTGTTGCTATACGTGCAGCCCGATTTACGGTTTACTAACACACTTATTGTTGGCCGCTAGTAAACGTGACAGTGCTTGAATCACCAATGAATAGAAAAATATGCTTGAAATATTTCCGGTATACGACTACTTTAGGTTGATTCTGACGACACTATAGTTTGGGCCTTTCAGGTATTCCGTTAAACAAAGTGGACAGTAATAGGTTCGGTACACTTGGACTCAGACTGCCTTCGGAGTGGTTGGTACAAACGGTGAAAGGGTTTTTATCACCGAGAAGACTGGTTACTGATTGCTCACGCGACGATGAACAAAGTTCAAACTTTGCAGAACGGAATGAGAAACTTTGTAACAAACGCATCTCCACTCCACAATCTTTAAAATAGGCTAATCATACAGCATCTGAGTTGACTGTCAAGTTTATTTTGCAGTGATTCTGTGGACATGGATCGGAACACACAACTAGACCACAATAGTGGACAGTTGAGCGATTAACCGTTCCGTATCCAGTGTTCACAGACTATATTTTAGTGAGCAGTTAGCCTCGCAAATCATCTTTTTGTCATCCGACTGTATATAGTCGGCTTCCCAGATAAGATGGAATAACTCTCCGGATCTTCCACTTTCAACAGCTAATTTGAACTCGGCTTCACATTGTGGCTGCTAGATTTCACGATTTTTATGAGCTTTTTGAGAGATTGTGTTCCACCGAGGGGCACGATTTGTGCTGCTCGTTACCATTTGGTACTAAGTGACTTACGTCAATGATCTTATAAAAATAAGTGGCAGTCATTGGTTCACAGGACGACGAAAATAAGTTGGACCTGCTGAGTGGAGAGTTTCCTACGGACGTTTCAGGTGTCTTTTTCTAACTTGATAGATGAAGTATGATACTGTCTTATGAATAGTTAGAGTTCTGCCGCGTGAATAGTGCAATTCGGTCGGACAGCTTGATCTTAGTGGTCGTCTGGTTGTTTCAATGAGCATCCCGCAGCGTATGGTCATTCTTGTACATATCAAAGCGTGATTAAAATCAAAACACGTTTACCAACACGAGCGGCAATGTTGCACATATCCTTGTCGTTTTTCGTCAGTTACGGTACAGTTACGGTGTGTTCAGTTTGCCGCCACGCCTTTGGCAACAAAAGAGATCATTAGTCATCGAAAAGACGTTTTGAATGTCAGACTGTCTTATCGGTGAGTAACGAACGCTGGACTGAGTGCGGACTACGAAGTCTGTCTCTACTCTATTGACGGATACTGTGAACATAGAATTGGTTGTCTAAACTAACCTTATTTGCTAACAAGCGACCGACGCGGGCACTCAAGTATCCGCCTAAGATAGTAATGGTGGTCTCAGGTGTTTATTTGAAAAGGTTAGGAGTACGTTGTTAAAACTGCTTCCGGTTGCCTTTAGGACACAATATATGGAAGCATACATAACAATCAACAAGTCACATTTATCAACTTTTAACTCGTTTACATTACAAGAACCTTTAATCTCCTCGGACACCGCAGACAGTTAGTTAGATTACGGGACAACAGAGAAGCCTTGACACCCTTACTTGAGTAGGCACGCACACCGGTTCGATCGGACGCGGATGCTCTTTGGCGCCTTGAGAGAGTCATTTGAAAAAGTATACTGGCCGTAGATGAAGGCCACTTTCAGTTTAAAGGTGCTGAACACTTTTCTTCTTGAGGGAACATACTTCAAGTATATGAATTTCTAGGGGACTGTTTAAGCCTCTGTTGTGTTCTACACGTATTAGTGTTGCAAGCAATCAGGTTAGAAGGCACGCGAAATCTGAGCAAACCAACACTAGTATGCATCATTCAGCCTACTAAGTTTAGTGAGTTGACCGATTCAGGAGGATGAGAGGATAAGCTTTGGCATTTATCCGATGCACTGAACCAAGCAATTTTATTCATAGTTTACTTGAAGCGCTATTTTTACTCACTGTAGAGCGGAGGAATATAGTTCGTTGGACTTGTTCTGAACGTTGAGGCATCTGGGCATGCATATAGGCAGTCGAATTGCAGATAAGAGTTAGGCGGCATTCACGAGATAGTTTTCAAGTGATTTCCACTTGGTTCAGGAGGGCGTGTTTGTTTGCAGTTACACCACATTCAGTAAGGGTATTTCCGGCGGATTTGATCCATGTTGTCGCTCCAGTGGGTTCCCTGACCTACAGTGGAGATATCCGCAGAGGTAGACACTTGCCGAAATACGCTGAAATAAATATTGACCTTCATTGGTCTTCAATTTTCAAAGTTCAGTACAGATAGAACGCTTGATTGGTAATGAAATGAATGGCTCCCCTACTTTTAAGGAAGTGTTTTTTCATCCACACATCTCAAACACCAGATGTACAGATGTAACAACAAAACAAAAGTTGCGTAAAATGAGAAAAAGTGTGAAATACACCACTGCTGTCTCTTATGTATATCAAACTTCGGACTGACATTTGTCCATAAAATACTTGGAATTTCAAATGAATGAAACGGATCAACCTGAATGTGATTTCCACTTCGAGCGATTTTTCGTAACTTCGCGTAATTTAGCCAACTGGTGCATATGTAAAGTTTATTTCATATTGCATTTTGTTTTTTACACCACGCGATCGAAAGTCCTAATGGATAATATGGCCAATTATAGTAAAACTTTCCTCAGGTTTTACATCCTTTTTTCTCGTAATCTGAAATTACTCAGCCATCTGTGGCAAACCGACAAGTTGACACGTGTGTACCGCGGACCCAGAAGGAGTCGAGGCGGCTTCGTTTTCAAATGTGTGGTCTTAGTGGAACTTGAAAAGTGGTGGACACTCAGATTTGTCTGATTCCCGCAAACGCCTTCCACGCTAAGAAATCGAACCCTAGAACCCGTGAATGTGTCAGAATTGTAGTTTAGACATTTGCTAACAGGACTGCTTAATCGCTTTCATTGAAGTTGCTGTAAGGCATGTCGGAAAAGAAGGCTCAACAGCCAAGGAGTGTGGTTCATGGAACACTCTCCAGCCTCGGTGATCGTACTCACGTGATCTGCTAGCTCTTTTGTTTTCCATTCTTACACTGAGTCACATGGTAAATTTCATCCCCCGACTCGCGTAATATCAATATTTCCTAACTAGCTTACATAGCTGTTCACAAATTTACTTGTGGCCACTGAGACCAACCGACTATGTAATAAAACGCTAAAAAAAGCCCGTTAAAGCGTTTTGATTGCATCAGTGTTTAATTATTTCAGAAGATATTGAAAATGTAGGTCTATTTATACTGACTTAAAGATATCATCGAGCTGTCCGCAGCGCAGTTTGTAGGATACCTCCGAACATTTTAGCTCACATCATAAATATGTCAGCGAGGAATTCTGTCTACAGTCTGCTTGATATGTGAGACCACATCCATTTGTTCACACCATCTTGCATACGCGCCAGACATATTTGCAGCCTGTTTGCATACTCGAAAGTTAAATCTTTAACTCATTTGGCCGTTCTGGTTCAGTCGTATCTCCCAGTCATCTAGGAGACCACTTATTCATATTCTCAGTTTCTCTCGAACTTCGTTTCGCTTATATTGGGAGAAGTCAACTTATTGCATGTGCATGCTAAGTAAAAACCTGATGCCTACAATCCTGTCTGCAGACCTTTAAGCAAATCATAACAAGCTGACGTTGACAGATTGTCCGTACCATCCTACTTGAGGTTTAGCCCGGACTGAACGACTTCACCCTAATCATTGACGATTAATTTATTTTTCAGCGTGATCATCGTAAATTTTTAGTTCTCTACAATTAGCCACTTCAATCCACTATTCAATGAAGAATTTCCGTTATCATATCATTTCTGAGGATTAACTTAAAAACTACTCGGGAACTGCTTTAATTTTTTCATTTAGACGAATTCTTCGCTGTCGTTTATATTCTTTTTAGTTAGTTATGAATTCTATAAGAGTGTCGAAGGAATTTAAGCAGCTTTAGCATTCCTTTCTCGCATATGCTCCATTCCTCTGGGACGTCGGCAAAAGTGCTGGGCGTGGCGGAAAATTATTTAGCGTTTGCAACGCAGGATCCACCTTTCGGTATATTTGTACCCTAAGCATGTGGCTTCATTTAAGCTTTGAACCGTCCCATAACATCCTACCTACTAAGCTTTTAGTGTCACCTGATACGTGAATTGGAATACAGGTCAGCAACAGACTAACTGAAAGTAGTCTGCGTAACTCATCCTAAGCGGCTTCGATGCGTTGTGGTAGAGTATTACTGCTGTCATAGTCGCTTCATATACGCGGTCCGCAACCTTCGCAATTTTATCCCTACCGCCACTGTAGTCTTAAATCTGCAAGTTCCAGTAAGTCCGCCGTTTGTGCTGTTTTTCAGAAGTATGCAAACCAGTGGAGTATATCCGTTACTTCGCTATGCACCGTTAATCGCACACAGTAACCCTTGAACTCAGAGTGTAAATCTCACCCCTAGTTACTTGGCATAACGCGTTATATCACTAAGCGATATCTAGTTTACATGGGAACTTAAGGATGGCAACATCTTGTCATGGGCAAAGTTAGCATGTTTCAGCCTTCCATCAGGTGAACGAGTGAAAATAGTCGGTGATGATCGTAAGCAGTCTCAAATCAGTTCGTCCACCACAAAGTTGGACAAGATCGATTAACGTGGATAGTCTAACAATAAATTGCTCATGATTCTAAATCTTCATATGCGCTTGCTTGAACGCCCACAGTGCGGCTGCAGACTTTTCGGTTTGTTACTGATTTTAAGGGACTGACTTGACGCAGAGTTGTAGCTACGAGTTGTAACGCTTACTGGCAGACCGTAATTGTGGCACTGCTCTAGAAATCTGCGAAGTAAGAAAATGCGCTGAATGCTTCCACACTCTACGGAGAATTGACCGTTGGCTCTTGGTAACTTCTTTGCGAACTGCAACAAGTCACTGAAACCAGTGGTATCTCACAGGTTAGAGGAAGAATAATGAAGGATACCTACACATGACTGTGTTGAGGGGTAACAGGAGAAAGTGAAGTAGGGGAAAGAAAACAGATTTTGTTTATGCAGTAGTAAGTACCACAGAAAAGTGGGCTACAATGAAACAGGGTGAAATTGTAATCTAAAAAGCCAAGTGTAGCGTGGACGTGATTAGCAAATATGAAACAAACGCACGTCAACATACAATAACTTGCTTACAGTGACACTATAAGTCCTATGTCACTTTAAGGTCTTTTTCTTTGAATACACTGATTAAAGACTCGGACGAATTTGTGCATCTTATTTTGCTTAAAGTTACCTGATAATGACCTGTTTGCTGAGGACTCAAGCAGGATACTTCAGTTTGGACCTATCAAAATCAAGCAAATTCACACGATATTGTTAGAGATTGTGTTTCGTTTCTTTATCGTGAAAATTATTTCTTCATCAGTCAAGGTATAAAAGAAAGCTCTCAGGGTTCCATACAGCGAAGCCGAAATCATCGACTAATACTTCACTTTTTTGGGAAATGTCCTCAAGAAATTATCTGAACCAATGGTTTCACTGCAGCCGGGGTCTTTACTTTAATCAAATAAATCAGTTTCCTTAGGCGTTTTAGCCAAGAAAATTACGAAGCAACCGTACAGGTATGCGATGGTAACGCAAGATAGTTGAGGTTTTGACCTAATCACTCATCCAGGCGTTTCACCAAGGGGTTTGACCTGTATGTTGTAAACTATTGGATCATCACATGATGACCACACATCTCAGTTCTACAGTGCACACACGGTTGACGGCATCCATTTCCAGAGTAGTGTATTATATGGACCTAGGCCAAATGATGCGGGCTGATGATTGTCAGCACAAGTAGTTTACGCTAAGCCAACTACGGTTCCATTAACACACCTTTTCTTCTATGTAAGGTGGAGGAAACAAGGCCAGTAAGTCACAAGTCCAGCTAACCGGCGCTGATTATCCGGAAGGTGGAACAATGTGAACGTAAGCCCCTTATCTCTCAGGAATAAAAATTTGGGAATTTTAATCGTAAATTCTCAACCTACACACAACATCTGTGGACCTTATTTTAACCCATAAATTGTCTTGGACCTTCCATACTACTCCATCCAGACTTTTATGGAAATTGGCTGGACCTTCTTCACTTGTAGACATCGGAAGTTGTGGAACTTATGAAAAGCAATCTAATTTGATAATTTTAATCCCTGAATTGTCTCTCGCTGTTTTGGACTAATTCTGGAGTTTATTGAGCCCCTTATTGAGCACTGACATGAAAAAAATGCATTTGCCCGCTTGCTTGCTTCACAAATCCGTTTTCGTTTTCACTTATCCTGGTTGTTACACGTAGGTTTATGTGTGGTTGTAGTTTCCTGCCTTAGTATCTGGTCTGGTCACTATGAACTGCTGATTGGGTTATTACGATGATTCCCAGCACAGGCTACAAATTTTTGGATTGGATGTTTCCTGACTAGTATCTTTATTGTAAGTGTAAATGATCCTGATTTAACCGGCAAAAGTGAGTACTGTTGTTCAACTTTCCTGCAACTTTAAAGAACTACCTTAGGTTACAGTCAATACAATGGATAGTGTAGGTACAACCCATGAAAACCCCTTGACTTAACTCAGACAACCGACCAGCAAATTTGAAAATTGCGTTAAGGCTAGATTCGTACGGGACCTTCCTTGAGAATGTCGTTGCTTCGTTTCGTTACGTTTCCTCAGTTCATGCACAACTCAGCCAAAGTACAGCAATATTCACGTCGCTGAACCCGATTAGCAGTTCTCTTTTCTATAATCTCTTTCGACGGATTGTGTATGGTCGCGTGAGAAAATTGTGCATATGAACTGGGCGTTGTTCTCATCACATATTTAGCAATAAAATGGATTTTTCACTCAAATCCCCTCAAAAAGTTGCAACAGATTCGAATTTTGTTGCCGTTTTACCTTACTAGTGGTGCATATCTCCTATGACCAGCATCTTACCGCCGGCCAGCCCTCTCATAAATTTCATTCCCTTCACTGATAGGCATACGACCGTTGAATAACATTAACAAGACGTAAGTTTGTATCGTACGCTTTCTTTCGGGAGTAAATGGTAGAGGAGTCCGTTTGATTGTGAAAGCCGGCAGCAGGCTTGAATGATATTCATTCTGTATCAACCGAATATCAAACTATTTTGAATTAGTTGGCATGCGTCAAGTACGGAACTTTTGTATATCTGAACGACTGTTGCTGTTTTACTGCTGCAAATTCCTCACTCATCGGTCTTCACCGTATTAATTTGTCTGTTTTGTCACCACATTTAGGTGCATCGGAGGCTGGTGATAGACGGAAATATCCCCTATTTGGCAAGAAGAAGTACCGTCCACCATCGAATTATCATATTCGTCAGTCCAGTCTGTAAGTTTTTCGAAATCGTACCTGCTGCCTCTGTGTTCCACACCTCAACCTTCATCGTATCTAAGGGCAGGTCGATGATCAGGTTGTGTATAACTCTTACTGCATTGCTAATGTGTCATGATTTGTTTATCACCGATAGAGACTTTGTAAACACTACTGAATAACACAAACAATTCCTGCATATGATCTCTGTGTGCATTTTTAATTTGTAATGATCAGTCATTTTACGTTCAAATCTGGACAACGGCGCCACCTCCTTATTGTTGCCACCTTTTGATTCGACGAGTGAAAGTCGGCTAAAAAATATGTTAGACCTCGCCACTCCACTATGAACGCCAAATAACGCATATAAATAATTAACTTGACCTCCCTACTGTTGACGATAAGGGGACCGTTTGTGTGGGAAGCACGAACACATCAAATTATAACGTTTCTTATCAGTTGATTCATAGCAACCTGTCACTCCTCAAAAAAGAGAAAATAATTTTTGGCTGAACCGATATTGTTCGTGTACAACGTGAAAGAGTCGGGCGCCCGCCAGCAAAGACTGTCGCGTACTTCCGTAAGTTCAGCATTTATGGTACGACTCACAAGTCTTTGCGTATCGGTTCAACGTATATGTAGGGGGCCTGTTTATGTTGTAAGCGTAATCGGTTGTATGGAACATACTAGGATGTTCTAGTCAGCAAACAACGCGGCAGTTCACCGATACTCTCTCCGCCACTTATCACTATGCCTTGTGACAAAGATTGCAGGGTATTCTTATTCAAGACCAAGGTAGTTTTCCTAAAGCATACTGGTGATGCAGCACCGACTTTCATACATTTGCAATGTTAGCAGTAAGCAGTCACGTACAACCCTACTTGGTAACATTTCCTGACATGGCAGAGTGTCCCAGTCACAGGCGAGCGGTTATGGGCAAAATTGTTGATTCTTTTGTTTTATGATGTCCCAAAGTTTTTCTTTCTTCTTGTACCTACATTTGCACTTATTCACTACTCTGCTACTATGTGAATCATTGTTAGGACTAGCGGCAGCCCGAGCCATAGCATCCACTGGCACGGCTCAAAGCAGAAAACGATGAGTATGAAGACAATTATATTTGATTCGCGAGAACAACAGGTCACAGTGCCTCTCTGAACGGGGCAGACTGTTTCCATAAATAGTCCTCTCTCTAGGTAGGTATAGCAGGAATGGGTGAAACAATATTGCGAAGATCTGCTGAGACATGTTACTAGAACCTGAAATTTGTGGCTGCATTGGTTCACAGATAGACCTATTGGTTGTAAGAAGAAGCGAAGTGGTGAGAGTTCACAAAATAGTTGTTGTGTTCGGCGGATTGGATGTCACAGCACTAACGTCATGCTTTATTTGACTTGCGTTTTGTAAACGACAGCTTTTTCCATTCGTATAAAACTTTCAGTTGACCACCTTCGAAAAGAATCATCGAATGAAGGTTCATTTTTCCTAAAGCTCTTCAGTAGTGCATATTCATGCCATAACCAGACAGTCTTAGTATCTTTTAAATTCAAACATGGCTGAACGTTTGTACCTGATAATTCGGCAGTACCCAATTTGAATTCAATGGCGCAATGGTAACCAGGGTCTCATGAGAAGTTAACATCCCAATCGTGGGAAGTGAGTACACTACTAACGAACCATAACAAGAGCGGAACTTGAGTCGAGTGTTTATTAAAAAAAAACCCGAATGGAATGTCAATCTGAATGCGAATGCTGTTGTCAAATAGTATTGGTGTTCATTTTTTATCTACCAACCCTTTTACTACCAGGAAGTGTCTGAACCATAGCATCCATAGGTTATACAGATTCACAAGTTGTATATTACCTTTTACAGTCCAGCGTACATTTTGGCAATTACTCAGTCGGAGACTATATTTTGGAAAAGTGTATGTTGGATTTCGTCTAATGTTTTCTTTAACCTTCTGGAGGTACCATTACACCTAATAACGGTGCTTAGCCGGACCTTAAGACCGTCACTCTTACCGTGGTTGAACGATACTTACAACCATTGATACATAGATTCGAGGTGTCGAAATTCCAGTAAGTCCCTGTATCTAATGCCTACCGTCGCCTGGATCATGAGGTAGACTGATTGCATAGGCATGAGTCTTACACCATAACTTTCCTTGGTTCGGAAACGTCTTCCGTCTACCATCACCAGCAGCGTCGTACACTGTTTCTTTATGCTGGCGTAGACATGGAATAACAGTCCGGTGTCCAACGTGCAGCTTGGATTCAGCACACGGAAAGCGATAGGTAATTGCAGTCGTACCGTGCTCCCTAAACGGGTTTTCCTATCAGTCAACTATTTTATTCTTTTAATTCCTGTTGATTTTTGTTTATTTTTCCTGTTCCTTATTTTTGTTGCTGCTCTGACACCATATGTCTTCATAATCCATCAGTTGTTCCATTTAAGTCGCGGGGGAAATCATCTTGCACGGATTCTTGCCCGGTCCTCAAACCGCATACTGTTGCAGGTAAAAAACACGTTATAACGAGGGTCGACTCTATTTTATTTCAGGCATCCATCACGTTGACGGTTATTCGGACAATATTGCTCACCGCAATACACTTGATATATCGATGCCGACGACGACTTGAATTATTTAGAGGAAAGATATTTACGGGAGGTTTGGATTTTGAGGCACTTTAATCTATCTTAAAAGTGGATATACAGTTTGCATGTTCCACAGCATTGTACTATGCACTGTTGGCAACTTTGGTAGTTGTAACAAAAAATAACCTTGGCTCATCTAGTTTGACATCTGTGAGTCTTTTCTCTCTGTGTCAATGGCTCACTTTACGTAGGTTATACCAGTTGGTGTCCATTTCGATACCCCATGGTTTATCAAGTGCAACTGCTTGGTCAAACTAAACAAAACGTTAGATGTACGCCATTCTAAACCTTCTGGTAAACCGTAGATCCGTAGGCAATGAAAAACCCGGTTAGAATCTGTCACGTACTTAGCTATCCAATGGGGAAAAATCAGGGCAGCAATCTGAGCAGCACTAAGCAATCTCAATTTATTGGAAAACGGCACCTTTTTATACAGAACAACAGTATTTACGGCTGCTATTAAGCGACAGGCGTCCTCACGTTTTGATTGGCCAGTTTGTTGCTGTGTTGTTCCACGACCTTGCATCTAGCAACTCGGTTGTTTGAAACAGATACGCATTCAACAGCAGCTGATCGCCGTCTATGATTGGTTGGCGCCAGTTTGACCATAATTCCGTCTGTAGCAGCTTGTGCGCGAACACTGATTGGCTGAACCTTCTCCAATCAAGAAACCGCTCCAGTTCAAACTCATTACAGAATCCCCATTGGATTACCTTCGATCGGCCAAAGGACATTTGTGTGGTTTACCTGTTCGAAATAGATTTGCGTGACCAGTCGATGTGTGTGCGAACCCGTAAACTGTCGTAACCCAAGGTTAGGCAGATCGATTGCACCGCTATCGTCAACTGTACAGAGTCATTGTAAAACTCATGACACACCAGACAGTATAGAGGTCTTTGCTTCCACACACATGGTGTCTCCTTATTACTTGCACTTGATCTGACTGGTGTCTGTGGAATTCACAGAAGTCTACTGCCTCGCTGTTCATCGATGTTGGTGAAATGCCTACGGCTACCTCTAAATACTAGGATATTACTGACCAACTGGCCATTCTAAGATTTTAAGAAGGTTGCTCTCCACTTTGCTAGGACTGTTAAAAGCGCAACACTAATGGAAACCTGGTTGAAAACTAGTGTCTTACTCCAGGCAGATTATTTATCATTCCATCATGTGCGATATATGGATAATCTGAACAAATGGAAAGCGGAAGTACATTTATTCGTCGTTCATGTCTTGCTGTATTTTTGAATACATAACTATAGCCCCACTGGGCAGTCAGTAATGTTTATTTTGTTGTGCCGTTTGTCAAAAGTCAGTGTGCTACTTTTATTAGGCACGGTTTTCTGCTCAATACAAAGTGCTTTTTGTCACAAAGCGTATCAAATCTAGTAGTTCGTCTGCAAAAACTTGTAACCCTTTCGTGTACTGACTGCCGGCGGTTATTGAAAGGTTTGTTTAGTTAATTCACTTTTCACTTATTTTAACAACCTGAACAAAACGGTTAGAAGACGAACACTGGTAGATGCTAGCATTTCGTATTGGCTCGTCAGTACCAAATAACCAATAACACGGAAACTTCCAATTTAACGTCTACAGTACTTGGGGAGGTATGTACAAAGAAACGAACAACAAAAACATCAAATTGTGGATTCTTAATTACAGCCTAGGATTCACAAATAATTGTTTCTGTACACGCAACGCCGATTTGAACCGATGTATCGTGACATCTCCAGCAAATTTTAAGTACCGTAGATTGTGATGGCGCATGTTGCTGGTGAATGCTGAGGTCAAGTCCCCGTTGTGATCGGTTGACGGGGTGTGTAGCCCGAACGACGAAGCTGGGGGCTTACAATTCTTTTTGATTACAGCGTCTGGTTGTGGGACGTTTTTGTGAACCCACTTAGGTACATGTTCCTCCATTCTTGAGTTCAGTGATACATCGGCTCTGCCTATGTAACTTACATGAGAATTCTTATATACAGTGTGATTTGGCGCCAATATGCTGATTCCCTTTGATTGTACGCACGATTTTTCCGTGCTATTAATTATTGGGTACTGACGAGCCAACACGAAACGCTACCACCGTCTGTCTTCTAACCGTTTTGTTCATATTACTGAAGGGATAACTGTTTTATATTTCAACAATTATTCGTTCCCATGTTGGACGGAGGTGATTCACATGTGAACATTGTTTATGCTAATGTATTCAGTAGAAAAGGTTTTTGCATAAGCGACACTCAGCGTGTGCATACTTTTTTTTAACGCAAACCCCTTCACGTGATGGTCGCTCAGTTCGCGTTTACATAAAGCCTGTCAGAGTACATTTGATACGTTCGGATAGTCTGAGGGTTAGAACTAGTCACTTACAACGAGTTAATTGAGAACGTGACGTTGTGAACGAATGAGTAGGTTCTACTACGACCACTTTAGCCACTGCTTGTCTCCACACTTACTGCTGTCTCTCTTAGGCTTTGTTTCCTTCTGTTCTTTCAGACAGCCACTTGGAGTGCATTGTTGTTCACAATAGTGCACTTTCCAGGATTCATTGTATTCTGTTAATTAATGTCCACATATTTCGCACTATAAAATTTCGTGGTGTTCTTGGTAGAATCCACCATACATCTTGTTCGACATTCAAATCCATGTAGCCATGGCTAAGGTGAACTGAATACACCAATGCTTCTGTCTTCGGCTGTAGACGCACATTGTGGTGGCATTCTGTCAAGCGAATAACTCAAGAGACAAGGGCCGGCGAAGTTCTTTAGATTTTATTAAGTACTTTGTTAATATGGTTATCAAGTTATGATGAACCGTGAAAGATGACTGTGAAAGAGCTGGTAACCTAGAAGCAATCGCCACCGGATTAAATGTATGATAATTATCGAGATCGTACCAAAATATCAATCAGAATGTCTTACAAAAGACTTTCTTGAAAGTGTTACATTGTGACTGTGGCAGTGTAGTTCATTTTCTTGCTTATAATAACGTAAGCTGTCTCTCTCGCAAGCCTGCTTACCCTTCCAGCATATTTGAGCGGCGCAAATTTACTTTTGTATATTAACCGACAGTCGAGGATGTACCGGAAGCGATAGCTTATTGAACCCTTTGTAGCTACCGTTGTGTATGCTTGAACTTGAGGCAACTCTTGTCTCAGGTGATACAATTTTTCAGCTCAACACTGAATTATTTTAATGACGAACACGAAGGCGTGTTCCAGTAGCACCTGATAATAATAGGAAAACGCATCCTGGTTTACGCGACGTTGTCGTCGAAATGACTATCTGGATGAAAACAGATGAGTAATTTCATTAACGGCTGCCTGTTTTGTTCCAGTGAAAGGATACAGTTTTGGGACCAGTGTGGACTGTTGACGCTGACGATGTGCAAAACAATACTCGGGCACTACTTACCACTAGTTTAAAAAGCTTTGAACATTTCCTGCTGTCAACAGCATTCTGATGCATACTTTCGTTGATTCAACCTGTGTGAAAGCGCTAAACCCTTATGAAATGGTGCATCGGTTTGTGGTGGTCGTGACGTTACTTCCTACCCAAATGAGTCAAAATGACTTGCAACCAGACATTCTAAGCAAACAGACAGTAAAAAGGTCACGACGGTCATTCAGTATTTTAATTATGGCTTGTCCGTCAGCTGACTACGTCTACCTATCTGTTGAAAATCACTAATCTTAAGTTGTAACATCAGTCACATTTGATCGCAGCCGTCGCATTCAGATAGACTTTCCAGCCAGCCTCTTTCGAAAAGAAGCACTAGACTCGAGTTTCGCTCTCATTAGAGCTCGTCAGTAGTGCATATCCTTGCCACGCCGGGACTAGAACTCCGGCCACGCTTTCATGAGGCAACCGTGTTGACCACTGCGCCATTGACCTCACATTAGGCACGACCGAATTATCATATGTGAACGCTCAACCACTTTCGCTTGTGAGTAATGATCAGGTTGCCCGATCGTCTCGAGAGGAGACACAGTTACTGCCTGTTAACTCCAATCGATAACCCCGCGATTAGGACTTCCTAGGCAGGTCGAAATCTCCGATCTCATTAAACCTGCTAGGCGATATTTTAGATTACTGGTGAGTAGTCGAGGATTTGATTAATTTCAAGTTGAACATCACCCACAATTGATCGCAACTTTCGCACTCAAGCAGACTCCCGAGCAGCCTCTTTCGAGAAGACGCGCTAGACAACAGCCTCGCCGTTAATAGAGCTCGTCTGTACTGCGCATCCTTCCCAAGGGTGCGGTCGAATGACATTATGACACATTCTATTTGCATTTGAAATGTGTCACAACTTACCTGGGCAATGGGAGACCAACAACCGTCAGTTCTTTTTCATTGATGGGCCTTTGTGAATTAGAGTTGGTTTGGAATTGCTACCACAATTACAAAAATGAATCTCAATGCAATTTATTCTGGTTGTGCACATCATAAATCCAGTAAACCATCAGATTGATTAGGTTTGTAAACCGCGCACTCAATTTAGAATTTCATTCAAGTTTTTCAAATATGATGTTGATGAACCGCAAAGAACCAATGTTGCGGCCGACTCCTTTTGTTCGTTCCTAGCCAAAAGAGGCTACGGAGCCAAAGAACTTGATGTTTATTGCTTAGGTAGGAAACGGAACTTCTTCAAGTATATGTAACAACTCCGAAATTGTCCACATTTTGCACTTCATATGATGGCCGTAAGCCAAATGTTCCAGAATTGCACATATTTGGAGATTTGCCACATTTTGTGCGCGCAAAGTAGTAGTATCCAGTATGTATAGAAAATATACTACTGGATTGAGACACGTGGTTTTTCTGAACATTTTGTGAAGAGCCCTGTATATATTGTATAATCACGTCTCATTCTGGCAAAATGATGACCTCGTAAACAAACAAGATAAAACCACTTAGAACGGATCGACGAATCAATTCCGTATGACGGATATGCTGGATCTCCCACAGACAGTCGAGCGACCTGGTTACGACACCAGCTTAACAAAAATGATGGACCCAGTGGGACGACCTTTTAAATTGCAGTTCTCGTCGTGGACAGGCCGATTGATTGGTTGTGGATTCGAGAGCAGAGCTGGCTAGATGGTTACATAGAAGTTGAAAACGAGCAAATTGAATTTTTGTGGCTCACTCATATGACTTTTTTAAATTTTCTGAGTGCAGTCCTCTTAATTTATGGTTGCATATTTCCCGAGAGGAAATACCGATTAGTTGGATATATGTCACTGATATTCATATCATGGTTCTTATTTTAACTCCAATAAGAAACTTGTTTGGAAGCCATGAGGTCATATGAAATGTTTCAAAATTATAAAAACCTGCAAAATGGTTAAATTCCTGGGCATCCAACAAAAGTGTGCAGTTTTCTCTTCACTTTTCCATATATATGCGCGGTATTCTTTGTTTTACGAAAAATTCTCCATAGCGAAATTTTAAATTCACGGAATAGTTGTTGAAAAGTATGTTTTGTTACTTTCTGATTTTAATAGCCTGATGAATTATTCGTTGTTTTTTAATCGATCACGGCACTGCCAGTGAAGAGTGACATGGAACCGATGGACAGTGTGGTGAATACGAAGCTGCAATTGTATCGTAACTTGCTTGATTGCTGTCTTGTGTTATTTCTCTATAAATGACGTTTGGTTTGTACATTTGAATGCTGCATTTGGTGATCAACCCATTCTTTTGAAAAATCTTCTTGATCCGACGGAAACTTGTACATCACTACAGTATTGTTTTGCCCCCCGCCCCATTGCTTGAACTTACGAAAATGCGCATCAAAGTAATGCACGTAGAATTTATTTTCCCTACTCTTGAATAGCCTCTTCATTCTGATCGACTAAGTTTAACAATGGAAATGGCTAGTGTAGCAGCTGTTGTCCCATAACTAGTCTTCATTTAGTCATGCATGTGTTCGCGAGGAGCTTTCCGATCTATCTGAGGGACTTTTCAAGCGTTGTGGTTGTCCTGATTTCAATTTTTTCACGGTTTTTTATGGGTGGAACGTACATTTACACCTTTGTG
>LOND01000957.1:25623-37462 GCA_014220965.1 Paragonimus kellicotti | reverse complement strand
AAGCATTGTCCATACGAAATCGGGGCCAACATTATTGCCGACGGAGGTGACACCGGACTGAAAACTAAACTGTGAAAAACATTTGCATATGGTGAAAACGGTAATGCGATTTTCCAAGCGGCTCTCATAATAGAATTTCGGGAACCATTTCATTTTCGACCATAAACTTAAGCCAACGGAAAGGGGGATTAAATGAGAAAATTGTAATGAGAACACCTCCGACTTCCCCCGAAGTTTAAAACCCTTGAGAAGCGGGAGTTACTCTACGAGCACCACCGTACCCATCCATGCTGCACTTCGGATGTGAGTTGGCCAAAAATACCAACACAAGTTCAGTATACCGGACTAAGTACCGCAGCTTTACTGGTTGCTATGTGATGAGCATACATAACCCCCGCTGTTGTTGGCCACGTTCTGTACGATAACGGCGTTTAAGTTGTTTCCATCAGAGATGGTGCCAAACCATTCCAACTCCCATTTCGCTTCTGAAGATCGTTGGTTGTCCCCGTTGGCTGCTGTTGATTGTTGGTTGCTAACGTGCGGTTGTACCAAAACTTCCTTCACTTTTGCCTCCCTAACGGGTTAACCTGAGTAGGTTGAAGCCTACATGTC
Organism: Paragonimus kellicotti; assembly: GCA_014220965.1. Lineage (NCBI taxonomy): Eukaryota > Metazoa > Platyhelminthes > Trematoda > Plagiorchiida > Troglotrematidae > Paragonimus > Paragonimus kellicotti. Next base: position 36,850 of record LOND01000957.1, on the reverse strand, counting down.
CGAACGTTGAATCAACCATCGGGAAGGGTTCGCTTGGCGACACATTTGTCTTCTTGCTGCGACCTCTAAATTGCGTTAACGTGATGTTGCGAAATCCTGGGCGTGTTAATCATCCACAGGATTAGCTACGGTCGCGATATTAGTGAGTCCATTACAAATAATCAATGTTTTCCAGTATTTGGTGTTGTGTTGACTTACACACCACGCTTCTCTCTTCTATGCTCGTTTACTTATGAATTAATTTATATTTTACATTCCGTTCCCCAGTTCGATTAATTACCGAATTTTCATCCTGGACGCATGCGGATATGTTGAACTGCACCTAGTTCATCCGTAACGTCTACCAATAAACTGGCCCTCGAACAGCCGCTTCTGTAGTTCGGCGAGCGTTTATTAGGTTCTTAATCTGCTGAACAACCGATTCCGAACTAGAAAAGACGACCGTGTGAATGAGTCTGTTATTGGAAAGGTGATAAAGTAAAAAAATTAGGAAACGGAAGATAAGAAACCAACACCCTAAATCGATATTGAAGCCACTAAATTTACAAAGTCCGACGTCAAACTATCTACGCAGATACGGTCGAATACAAAGAGGTACGTGATAGCGAAGTGATAAGGCGTAAGCGAACCTAAGGGTACACTTCGTAATGGTTTACTCAACCAAATGACAGTGTAGTGACATGAGATAAGCCCGGTCTGCATGCTGTATGATGTATGAAATTCTTCTCATAGTCTCCTTGTTCACATTGTACATAGGATCTTAAGGATCTTTCGCTTGCCGTCTGCTTGTTGCATGCGATCGCGTTTGTTTGTTTGCATGCTTGTCGGTCTATGCGCACCCAATGGTGATGTCCACATTCTCGGCTTGCTCGCACGCTCGACGTTCGGATTCTCAACCTCCCTGGTTGCTTCCGCGTATTGGTGTCGTTTAGCACTGGTTGGCACCCATTGTAATTATCGTATAATATACCTGCGGTTCACCACGCAATTAATTGGCGCTTTCGTCATTTGATGAAATGCGAATTTAGTGCACATACGCATAAAAACTGGGCGAGTCCGCATATTTTGTCATTTCTCCCACCCAAGTATATTTCGTTTTTTCTGACGTAAGTTATTGCTAATTATTCATTTATTCACTTCAATTTAATCTCTGTCACCGTCGAACTTATATAGGAACAGAATTTTAGTTCCCTAGACGTTTCCGTCGGTGCATTTTCCGTTCCAATCGAGCCTTTCAGAGAGAATAACCCTCGGATCTGGTTTGCTCAGCTGGAAAGCCAATTTTGCGCTGAGAAACGTAACTGCGAAACTGACAAAGTTGTATCACGTGGTAACTGCTCTCCCGCCTGACGTCATAAATGAGAGTGACGGCACTATGGAGCTGCCGGTTTCTGTTAAGCCACACGGGCAACTGAAAGAGGTAATCATCAGGCGCACTGGCCCTCCTGATCGTCAATGTATCGCTGAGGACGCTGAATACTACCGAGTTAGGTGTCCAGAAGCCTTCAAAGCTTCCACGTCACATGCAGTGTCTCGCCGGTTCAACTCAACTCGAGGATCCTTCTTGGAAGGGAATTAGGATCCAGCAACTTCCTAGGGATATGCAACATATCTTTTGCGCCAACCCTCATGCGGCTCTCTCGCAGTGGGCGGACACCGTCGGCCGCATCTGGGAGACACAGGAAACGGATATCCCCATTATCCGCGATAGCGCCAGAAGTCATTAGCACTCCTGACAGACCGCATGCGAACCAGCTCACCACGTCAGATGCGCGCCCCGGCACTGGAGTTCCGCCCGCATTCGACCTCACGTGTATCTAGCAGAAGAGCATCCCGGTCGAGTTCTAGGAGGCAACGAGTGCCTACATGGAGTGTAAACCTCGACCACTGCCGGTACCACCAGCAGCTTGGTGGTCGCGCTCGCTCCCTGCCGCATTCCCTGTTCCCTCACCAAAAGGATACAGGAAGCTAGCCGGCCAGCACTTCACGGTGACCGACGATACGATGGCTTCCGAAGTCGCCTTCATTCATTCTTCATTCGAGACTGCGAATCGGGAGTTCGCTACCTCATCGACACTGTGCAGAGATCACCGTCCTCCCGTCTGATTCTCGCGAACGATTCACGCAGACGCAGCTAATTCTGCATGCAGCGAACAGTACGCCTATTGCCGTCTATGACCAGCGTCACGCACATTAAACTTATACCTTCGCCGCATTCCCGATGGTTTTTCATTGTCGCAGACGTCCAAATGCCAATCAGTCCGGTGTCACCTCCGTCGGCAATAATGTTGGCCCCGATTTCGTATGGACAATGCTTTTCTTCACAATGACTAATAGAACGTTGGAGAGTGATTAATCTTATTGCGTTACAAATTGGTCACAGTATTAGCATACGCCGGTCGGGTGAACGGGATCCCATCCTTTGGCGATAGTGAGCGTGTTCATTTGCCATACAAGTAAAGCCAACGAGCTATCAATCTCTTTTTGGGTGAGTCCATTTTTAGGATATGTGGACGGTCTCGACAGGAGTGAAGCAAGAGTGCACGGTTAAACGAACGACTGACCGCATATTTCCGAAATAGTCAAGCCTATCCTACTCAAGGACTAACGATAATAATCGTTGCATAGGTTGGTCAGACAATGAAGTACAGCGAACTCGTCAGTGTGTAACCGGTCGAAAATTTCAGGGACGGCAGTCACGCTGGGCTCAAACAGCCGTTTCGTTGGAACCACAGATATGACTCACCAACCAAACAGCTAAATAAAAGTGTTGCTTTGAGAGACATTGAGTCCACCGCGTGCAATAGACTTCACATTCGAGTGAATTGAAGCCGGATTTGGATCGACATTCCATAATGACTACCGGAAATGTAAACAAGCATACAAAAATGCAAATACAATACCGTTTATTCAAGTGATTGTGTGAAACTTGTATTTCGGTAAGTCTTTGTTGCAATCCAGTAAGTTTAACTAAAATCGCCCAAGGTGGACTCGACAAAGGACTTAACCATATTGCTTTGGACTAATCAGAGAATGTGACCGAATTATTAGGCACATTTCATTCTACCTTGTTTGTCCAATTATGTGTTACCAACAGTAAGTACGAAGACGAGGTTAGGAAAACCTTGGTTATCGGAGCGTTATCAACTTCTACAACTAATATTTGGTTCGAAAAGTAAACGCCTACTGTTGGAGGTTAGGCAGAGCTTACAATCTAGTGGTTAACACCACGCTCCTGTCGCATTCACCACCGCTTACAAAAGAGGTGGTCACAACAGTATATTTACAATTCGCGACATTGCAAANTCCTCACTTCCTATTGACGAACCTTTGTTGACTTTGTCATGTTCGCAGTTAACTCCATTTTATAATTTAGTTTTATGCGTGTTGTATACAGGTCATGCCATTTGAGGGTGGCAAACGACCTACAATATCAGCTTGGATGTGTGCCAGTCGAGATGTAATCGAAGGGTATCGGCCAATCAGGGCCTAAACATGGCGATGGACCTCAGCTTGTTTATAAGCTAGGAAGATCGTGCTCGTGTGCAAAGATCCTTTTGCATACCTAGCCAGACGTACCTATCGGAAACAAGTTTGGCCGTGGCCCGGATGCCAGGGTGGGCAATGTTATGCAGCGTGTCAAACACGCGACGTCGTAAGGTTGAAGGCACGACTGGACGAGGGTGTCCAGCGGAAGTGTCGCACAAAATCGTTCCAGGTGCTGTCGGTAGCGGAAGGTCCGCGAGGCGCAATGACGAACGCTGGCAAGAAGCGCGGAGATCATTCTCCGTACGTTGTGCGTCGGCCATAGCTGACAAGTCGATTATGTCGTGGCCAACAAGTGCCGATACGCGTGACAGAGCATCAGCCACAACGTTGTCACTGCCAGAGACGTGTCGTACGTCTGTCGAAAATTGCGAAATGAAATCCAAATGGCGCACTTCGCGGGAGTGAGTGGCGCTCGGAACTATTGTGGAAAGCACATACCAACAGTTTGTGATCGACGGAAGATCACAAACTTGCGACCTTTGAAGACATTACGAGAAGAGGACGACTGAACGTGCTGTACCTAGTTTCAGTGGATAATAAACGTCTGGAGAAAAATGAAGTGGTCTCCAGATTCCATCGACGAACTGTTGGAGTACGGCACCAACAGCTGTGTCGAATGCGTCTACGGCTATACTAGTGGTGGCACTTGCGTCGAAGTGGTGCTACATCACCGCAGTGTCTAGCATGTCTTTGATGCGGTTGAAAAAGTTGATGGTCTGTTTCTGAAACTCGACGTTGACGTTGGAACGGCCACGGAGTAAGTCGGTCATTGATTGCATGAGTTGCGCGCAATGCGGGATGAAACGGCGGTAATAGTTAACCATGCCGTTAAAACGACGGACAGCAGCGAGCGTTGTAGGGCGGGGAAAATCGCGAATCGCTTGTACCCTGTCGGTCAGCGGCCGAATGCCGTGCTGATCGACATGATGCCCCAAGAACTCAACTGCTGATTGGCCGAAAACGCATTTATCCGCATTGACAGTGACGTTATACGCTGCAAATCGTTCGAAGAGCAATCGCAGATGGTTCTGGTGCTCTTCTTCGGAGGAGCTTGCCACCAAAAGGTCGTCGATATAGGGATGGACGAAGTCCAAACCTCTTGTGACATCGTTGATGAATCGCTGAAACGTTTGAGCGGCGTTCCGGAGACCAAACGGCATGCGCAGAAATTCGAACAAGCAGAATGCTGTTTTGACGAAATCGTTTTCGGTGACTGGGATCTGGTGATAAGCGCGAACCAGATCGAGCTTCGAGAACACACGGGTGTCTTTCAGGCTAGCCGTGATGTCCTGAATATGCGGAATGGGGTACCTATCCTATACCGTAGGACAGCATAGAATAAACAGCCGATTCATTTTGTGGTGAGGATGCTGCCAGGGGTGCTACGGATGAACTCGTCGACGGTTGCAACGAATGTCGACGCTGACGTGGGAATAAGGGGACGGATGATTGGGAGTGAACTGTCAAAAAGTGGGCGGAAGATGACGTGGGGGCTGCTGGACGAGGACGGATGGGGGTAACGGCTGGATCGGACATTCCAGTGAAGGAGATGGGACAGTGGGATGCGGGAATACCGAAGGAGGAAGCAGCGGGACGGCGGACAACAGTGCCTGGAATACCTTGACTTGAGGGCGCAAGTGGGTAGCACTGCTGCTTTCCCGAGGAACCGCCTTTCTCAACGACGAACCGCTGGACATGTTGCGGCTGTGGCGCTAGTAGCACGTACGGGCGTACAGTTGTCGGAGCCCTCGATGAGGACCAGGACACCAGCTTCTTGGGACGTTTGCTAATAAACAATAGGAAGTAAAGGCACATCAGCAATACCTGGACCTCTGACTCCGTTTTCCCATTTTCACGGTTACATCAGATGAAGTCTATATTTGTTATTATCTCCGCCTTTTCAGTGTAACGGCGGGCCTGTAAATAGTCATCTAAAAACAACAGACAATCACAAAATCCTCCCTGTTGTGCTGATAACTCTGACAGATATCTTCGCAGATTCCGGCGGGGAAACCCAGTGATCTCTCACAGCTGTGGTAAACTGTAGAGAAGGGTAATTGGGCCATGATGCTATTCCACCGTGTATCCATGTGGAGCTTAGCACCGCGCAACAGGGTTCGTTGTCCTCCAAGAAAGTTACCACACTGTACATCTGCAGTGGAAGTTCATTAATTGTTACAAGTGAATGTTATAGATGATAAAGCAAAATGAGTTAAAGGCTGTGGGTTTAAAAGAAACTTTATTCATCATCAAATCACGTGTTATTTACATGAATGCAAAATGGGAATGAAAACAAAACGTCGGCGAAAGGGGAGGAGCAAACCCTTAGCGTTAATGCCAGACGCACTTGCTATGAAAACGTCGGGTGATAAATCATTGACAATAAACATATGCAAGTGGTGAGAGGAAAAACTATGGTTGAAGAGGGGTCGCAACGTGGTAAATGGACGGTAACTCACAGTGCAAACTTCAGAATTGGGGTTACATACATCGACAAACATTTGAGAAAGCCACTAAGGCTTTAATAAATAAATTAATATCTCTTACTTCAGCACTATCGTGGTGGTGATCAGACATGATCAGACGTTTGGCAAACCTAACAAGCGTTAGACAGGGCCAGCAGGGCGTGAATTTGAACACAGCGCGCGTGAACAATGGAAGCGGTTAGAGTTCGGCTAAACAAATACTTACTTTATACGTACAAGTGCTCCCTCAATGTTAATGCAATTCCTTCGTGTTCTGTGCTTCACTGTATTATACANGCGACTTGATGCTTACGCACTTTTCTTGAGTGCAAGACTTGCGCAACAATTTTCCAGCGCGATAACTGACAACAATCGTGGAGGTCACGACAAGAAGCCCTGCAATTTTCTGATCCAAATCTTTTCTAGGCGACGGTTCTCTTACAGGGCCATCACTTACTGGAACGACCTCCCGTTAAAGGTTATTAGCCGCTGCATCACAAATGGATTCAGAGCGTTAGTAGATTCTCACTTGCTTAAGGCATCGTTAGATTAGACTTTGACCCAATTTTATTGGGTTGGAATTTTTGTTCTTGGCACTCCAGAGCAATGCTACACCCAGTTTTCAATGACTGCCTTTCAGGTCAACAGAAAACCGCTGATATCGAAACGGACAAATTGACTGGATCCGGGTGAATTGGGTCCCCAACCTCGAACCCGTGAACAAATCGCTGAAATCGCTGGAAGAATCTCCTGCACCTATAAGCCACTGATAGTACTTCGGAATCATGGCCTCATGGCTGCCATCCGCAACCACGGAGACAAAACAAACGCTACCAATTTCAGAGCGACTGTTTTACCGCCAAACGAAGTAGACGTAATGGAAAACTCGGCTTACAATTTCGTATGGTTCATGAAGCACCTAATCGTCTCTGGCACCGGGGCAAAATTGCTCCTGAAGCGGTTGCTGGTGGACAAATGTTATACTGGTCACACATGACTCTGGGAAAAAAGGCTCCTAAGGAACATTTCTTAGTAGGTGTTCTGTTGTTTGACCTCACGAAAGCTTTCGCTGAATAAGTTGAACGATCTGTACCTAAGATTATGAGTTAAACACCACCTACCATTTCACGAATACACACTTGTAATAAATGACGAGCCACCCAAGTCGTTGAACGATGCTTTTCGTGCGGCGTGAAGCTTCATAACAAGCAGACTATTTCTCCGGTCGACATCAACGACCTTCTGACGATAATTGACTTTCCTTGCACTAAGTATACTGATGGCACGGAGCTACACAAGGGTGGTGACGAATGGAGATGAAGATATCCGAACGTCTGACATTGATTATCCGTGCACAGTTTACTGCCGTTTAACACGTCCAATTTGAAGACCACGCTTATCCGTCATCGCGTGACTGAGGCAAACTGAAAACGGACACTACTTTACCCACTGCTCAACAGAAGTGTTATCTGGTTACAGTGATCACGTCGGACAACTCCTCCGGAGCCTATCTGGCTCTCGGATCATTGTCAGGCTATGCATCCGCGAGTTTCAGATCGCTGATGAGACCACTACTGGGAACCAACGATGAAACATGTGCATCTTGCTGGAAAGTTGCATGGCCACCCTCTATGCTGCACAAAGAGGATTGCTAAAACATTTAAAATGTCTAAAAGTTGGGAGTAGTGGTATCGTTGTTCGTAGCTTTCGCTGATATGGGTCAATCCGCTCTATCTTATAGGAGCCACATCTGAAGGCGAGAACTATTTCTGATGGCATACAGGTTTCAGACAGGCTGCGCAAAGTGTAAGCTGACGTTCGTAGTGATTCACTTGAAACTTGCTGCCTCCCCCAACTCATTGGGTTGCTCGGCTTGCTTACACACGTACCACAAAATCCAGTAATTCTCTTACAGTTCGAGTGACCTCTACGTAAGCTGAGTCATCGGTACCTGTGAAAAATGTGACTGAAAATGCGTCAGAATGGTTGGTGCGGACGATAAAATCGTCCTCATCCACTACTAGGCACATTATGTAAACGGGTCACGTTGTTAGCCTGGTCAACTTGTCTGACGTCGCAGGATTTCTTGCGTTTGCTGTGGCAGTGCTACTCGGAACTCACCATCCCGTCCTATGTGCCTACAAACTGTTCAATCAGGCTGTTTGTCTACCTTTAAAGCGACAGTCACCCGTCTTCTCGTGTAGGACACGATGTTCAGTTTTCATGCAGTTGTCATTCGCAGGTTTTCTAAAATCTATTATAAGTTCGTGGCTAATGAGAGTAAGGGGGTTGTGACATCATGCAGCATGTATCCGCAAGCTGTCGTTGAACTGGACCGACATAACTCAATGTTTGAAGTTTAAGAAGTGACTACATACCGACATGAAAATCCCTTGATTTTCGGACCGCAACAACAAAACCACTTCATCATCATTTATAGGGATAAAAATACAAGGCGTCTGTCTTGCTTAATGATCTTCCGTGTAAACAGCATTAGTTTGCCTTCTGAGTCCCCGGACACGGATCACACCACTGACAATAAATGTTTTGGTAATATTAGTCGATGCACTCAGGAAGCAGCTGGACGACTGAATTATCTCAGCGTGGCCATTGGTGGTTGGGCACTCAACCTTATGTCCTGCACTGTTGTAACTTTCCCTCCCTTTTTCGCGCTGGTTTGTTCCATTCATTCTCCTCCTTCCCTATATGGTCTTCCCTCTTCCACAAAAACCACTATGCTTGCCTAACCGTCGTTTCAACAATGTTGTTTCAACACTGCACACTCAACATGCCCTTATCACTAATAAGTCCCAGTGGATGAACGGAGCGGGCCACAGTCTGGCTGCCACGTTAAGGTCAAATCTAAGATGAAGCCACACACCTCATGTGACATGTCTACACCGGGATATTTCGAGGCGGAGGTACTGCACAGGCTTCCTTCTTCCCACTGCGTCAGAAACAAGCAAAACCAGCGAAACAACTGAAACCACCGATTCGATGGGACTGGACTCGAGTGTGAAGTAAGATTCCCTCCAACCTACGCAACCATGAAACTGTCTACCTACTGGATGCTAAACAAAAGTTGTTTGAACAGCAGTGTGAAATGGACGCAACCGAACACACCCAAGATTAGTTGGTACTTTTACTAAATGCCTTAAAAGACTTACGGTGGCCATACACTAAAGGTGGTGAAGAACTAAGTGTATTAATCTTAGTACTTTCTACTGTTCAACTGCTGTACAATGGATGAAAAGAGGTGATATCCTATTAACAAAGAATCATGAATATAATGAATCGTTTAGCGTACATTCCACGAGTGCTAGTAGTAAATCGTGAATTTTCAGTTAGCGTGCATGGAAGAAACCTCACCACATATTCCGCGTTTTTACCTTGGTGACTGGTGCAGAAATTAGAATCATCAAAATGTGTTTTGTTGACGGACATTCGCTTGTTTTAATCGGCCACATAATTTTACTCAGACTTGACGCATTTTATCTTCGAGATTCGGTATGGTTGGTGTTGGTTAGGTCGCTTATGTGTGACAGTGGTTGTCTGTTAATATGTGGAAATACTTCCAGCTTCCCGCGCTCGGCAGCTCGAGTTTTTATCTTTCCCCTGGTAAGCAGGCTACTCCTTGCTTCGTTGAAGTCTCCTCCATATGCACCTACATTTCCGCTTGTGCGATTCATGTCGGCATGTTCTGTAACCTGTTTCACGTCTCGAACCCGGGATCACTCATAGTAATTTTGCCAAGATGCTGATGGATTCCTTATGTTTGTTTCGCATTCCTCTACAACGCTTCATAAATGAGGAAGGCAGCTTCTGTCAGCGCAACCTAATTTGTCGTTACGAACCGTTGAACTACCTGGCCATCAATCAAGCCAGTCTACATGACCACCAATCCTTCCCACAATCATAACCGACTTAGGAGGTCAAAGGACCTACATCGACTCAGCAACCTGCATTGCCCAACTGGTCTCTGGTGGCTGAAAAAATTTCCCGTCAATTGAGCATGGGTTCAGCTTTTGCCATATAACCTACAACATATCACTAGAACCAACCCATATGTTATCCCGTCACAGTCGGGAAACCGGTTCCGGTATACACACAAAAAGTGGCCCGTTCAAATAATTTGGTGAGTGCCAAAAGCACTCACCTTCACAGTCGGCTGTTTGACCGAGCGCGTGCGTGAAATCTGTACCGTCATCAAGCAACGTTTACGTCTTCGCTTTATTTTGACCTGTGATAATCTTTTCCTATTTTTCGAAATCGACTATAGCCGGAAGGACACACTTTTTTCAGTCGGAGTTGGCACCACCACAATTCTATCACTCTTGAGTTTGCACTTGCACAAAAAGAATCGAGGAAACTAAGCGGCTGGATCGTCAAGATGATCGACGCTTGTGGCCCCAGTAGTCGCCTGCCCATCGTTCGAGACTGAAAATATGGGGTGTGCCTATAGAGATGGCCACTGCCCGCCATTCATAGTTTCGCGACCAAACTGCTCACGTTCAACTAAGCTTATGTGTAGTGGACAGTGCAGCCTTTCGCCCTCTACTGTCAATGTCTCTCTATTTGGGGGGCTTCGCGATACTTTTCGGTGTCTCCAATATTACAAACCTTCACGTGTCAGTTATTCACGCAGACTCCTTAGATCATGTTCATGGGCGGGCTGGTGCTCGACATCGCAACTGATAAACCCCTTTGTTGCGAAACCCTTGTCCAGCGCAGGTTCAATCAGTGGCGTGCATGGAAACTTGAGCGCAGAAGGCAAACTTTCGCCCGCCAAAATTATCTCGCTGGCTTTACACAACTTAATCTGTTGCTGCTAGTCACAAGCGTGGTGCAGTACTACATCTTCGCGACTGACTCACAGTTATACGCTGAAACCAGTTAGATCATCATCGCCGAGTCTCTGATACTAGAAATACCTGGCACGACCGACTGTGAAATATTCGACGTAGTCCATAAACCCCCCGCCATTCGGCTGAAAACAGCTACTTCTCCGAAAATGGAACGCGGTAATATATGTATCCGCTTGAAGGTGTATGTCTACCAATACGCATTCTCTAAAAAATAGTTTGAAGGAACTGGTGCGATATGTCAATTAAGAAGGCGAAATATTATTATAAGTTTGTAGGGTTACGGCCAACTCTCGATTTGTTTCAGCAAAAGAGATCTGCGTGTCTGGTCTGTCGTTTTGCAGGTCGCAC
>LOND01000956.1:63023-86894 GCA_014220965.1 Paragonimus kellicotti | reverse complement strand
TATAACAGTTTCCCTGGACTACTCGCTACGGCAGTGCTACAGTATAGAAACCAATTTGGGCTTGAACTAAACAGGGTTACTATTACCATTGCATACTACGTAAGTGTGCTTTTGACGGATCATCATCATCATCATCATCATCATAACAGTCATGAGCTTGACCAAAAGGTACTGTGGCTCGAGCCGCCGCTCACCCCAAAAGTGACGTGGAATATTCCAGAAAAAAACGTTATTAAGAAGTTTGAAAATCAATAGAAGTCTAAGTGAAAGAACTAGAAATGGTATGGATGCAGGTACGCCATTGACTGCGACACACCGCCATCTCGGATAGCGTCTCCAACCAGCGGTTTGAGTGATCACGAGGACCCCATCCAGGCAGGCGACACCTACCCACTTTACTCAGTGGAGCAGTCAGGGTTCTCATATTTCGTGACCACGTTGTCGCTTGACCACCACGTGGTTTCACCCAACTGTTGGTGGTCTCAGTATATAATGCCCGGTACGGTAAACGCTCAGCTGGCATGCGGAGTACGTGACCTAACCATCGCAGGCTGTGCAACGTGAGTAGTTGACCGATCGATCGCGCATCCCGAGCGTTCCGGAATACGCGCCGGCGAACTGCCGCATTGCTCACGCGATCAGTCCACTTAATGTGGGCAATTTGGCGGAGACAACGATGGTCAAATACAGCAAGCTTGTTGATATCTTCCTTGCGAACAGGCCACGTTTCCGAACCATAGAGCAAAACAGAACGCAACAAGCATTATATACTCTTCCTTTCAGCGACAATCGAACGTCTTTTCGACGCCACAGATGACGCAGGTTGGCAAAGGCAACTCGTGCCTTTGCTATCCTCGCTGATATCTCATCAGCAATATTACAAGCTGACGAGATAGTGCTACCCAAAGTGTGAAACTGTTCACAGTCTCAAGCGGATTACCTGCAATAAAGAAAGTAGGAGTGGAAATGCCCCAGTCTTGAAGTAACACTTTGCACTTTGAAGGTGCGAAGCGCATTCCATACAAACCAGCCCGGTCACTCACCTTGTTCAGCATGGTCTGCATGTCTTCGGCAGAGGGGCTAAGTAAGACAATGTCGTCCGCATACTCCAGATCGGTCAACCGAGCGCCAGGAAGAAGCTCAACACCAAGTCCACTGGACTCCTTAAGCGCACCCTCCAAAATGTCGTCCATGACAAAATTGAACAGGAAAGGGGAAATCGGACACCCTTGACGAACACCACTAGAAGTGATGAATGCCCGAGACAGCTGTCCATAAACCCTCACCCTGCTTGCAGAGTGAGCATACAGTGATCTCAACAGATTCACGTATTTCCCTGGTACTCCCTTGCGAAGAAGACAGTTCCAGAGAACGTTACGAATTACTGTTGTTAGCACCAATCGCGAGGTACCTCTTCAGTCTCCCAAATCGTCTGGAGGAGTTTAGTCAGTTCTGATATCAACCTTTCCCCGCCATCCTTGAAAAGAGAAGGAGGGATGAGGTCTGGTCCAGGAGCCTTGTTACGCTTCAATAATTTGAGCTCTAGGACCACTTCTGCTTCCGACGGAGGCCGTCTGGAACGCAATAACTGACCATTCGGGTCCCGTCGTCCACATAATCTGGTTGAGGCCAGCTGAACTGTTCTTCAAAATGTTCAGCCCACCTATCAAGTCGACGCGATTGATTGGTGATAAGTGAACCATCTTTTCACATATGGTCTCACACCGACTCGACGACCAGTACAACCACGGATCAGGGAAAAAGCCTTCTGCAATTCCCAGATAAAAAGGCCTTTCCATCTCTTTCGACTGTTCGACCAAGTAGTGCTCACGGTCTTTGCGCAAGCTTTTAGTCAGCTTGCGTTTAAGTTCTCGACGGTCGTCATCATATTCAGAACCAGGTGGGATCGAGCGACGCTTGTTCATAAGGTTTATCGACGCGACGGAAATCCAGTTCTGTCGCAACTGAACAGCTCCTTCGGAACATACCGTCTTCAAAGCATGCTGAGTAAAACATCTGAATGTTCAAAAACAGCAGTAGAAAAAGCATCAACAAGTATGTCTATTTCTGGGATGGTACAAATTGGCAGTAGATAAATATTAGCAAACAATATATGCAGTATCCACTCGTATGTTTGGCCTTCGCATTCCACAGTACACTGGCTTGTGTGAGCTGTAGTGTATTTAAATATGTTGCGTATTCATTTACATCAGTAACGTTTGATGTGGATGCTATCACGTCGCGATTTCTTTAGCGTACATGTCGGTTCGCGCCACAGGGTGAGGAACCGTGAATTTGAACGATGTCATCCTCAGTGTCTCAGTGCAGCCGAGTCTCTTGCACCGTTGATTTTCGGGGATTTTTCTGTGTAGTGCATGGTTCTGTTGTGCTCTATGACCAACCGAATCGAATCGATCTCAAAGACCAGAAGTGTTGCCACTGCTCGTCGCTCTGTGAGTATCAGCCCTCCGAGACCTGTTGTAAACTCAAAATGGGAGAAGGAAATGAGCAGCATTTTAGGACACTGCTGCACCCGTGCTACTCACTGTGTGGAATCGCGCCCCGTCAAAGCTTGTGATAGGTTCATGCGAACGAATATAATGCCCTCATATGATAATTTGTATGTTTCAGACGACTTGTAGCTCAGTGCATGTTGGCTGATCGTTATTGAAGTTCGATTATTATGAACTAATGATAATCTGAAGTTTTTAACCACTTTTCGATTGCGAAATTGACTTAGTCATCGTGTAAACTTTGGTCACAATTTTCAGCTGACTTTTCTCCTGAAAAACCTGCCAACAAACGGTACGGTAAGGTTGGGAGTCACATCATAAAGGAAACTCGTAGGCCGATAAAAGAGATAATCTAAACGATAAATACGTCGAGCAAGGCGAGGTATCTATCATGTAGTAGCCCTTGATGAATCAGAGGTAATGGCACCTTAAATATTTGAAGGGTTTCGTTATTTTAGTCACTATTCGTCGACTGATTGTGATTCACCGGCTGATAAAAGCAAACCCTTTTTTTATTCTTTCAGCTTTTATATCATTTCAGGACATTATTTTTATAGGCCAAGGTAAAATAGAATCAAAAGTACCCTTAAAATCACTTATGCCAAGCGGTTCAAAGATGACTAAGCCCTATACCTTCTTCACTTTTGGTTGTCTCGATACCCTTTGAGTCTACCCAAATATCTATCTCCTGCAACTATATGCTAATCTGGAGTATTTTTAGGGGTTCTTCTTGGCTTAATCCATGTCGTTTATTGGCTAACAATATCGCACAGCTGGTTTCTTCCGGAGAAGGCTGGGGGATACGGATTGATTGCTTCGTGCTGAATGAAGAGCTACAGTTTCGTCAGGTGCAGAGAGTGAACGAGGTTAGCTCGCTTTTGGTCAATCGTCAGGCTGACCGAGCCGCAGCCTTACATCACCCTCTCTCTAGATACAATGATTGGCGCGTGTACTGTGGGCACCGGAGGCGCAGACGTGTTCGTATGACACGACACACAGGCAGCAATTCAGTCCAAGTGCTAAAACACCTGACCGTTTATCAGTGTTTCATTTAGATAGACGCCTGCTTCACTCCTCTTTGCTAAAGCTTTAAGGCAATCTGGGCAAGTGCTTTCTCCGGTGTTCAGACGGCAACCATCTAACGAACAGTTTGATGGCCATTACGACAGTTGAAAACAGGATTCAGACATCCGAAGTTATCGATCGGCTACAGTTTTCAAACGTGGTGGAATAATGTCCTGGGCGACTGACAATTAATTGCAAGCCTTCCCTGACTTAGGTGTTAATCAGACAAAACGAACTGCTTGATGCCGGTGGTGTACGGCTCTACTGGCTATAGTACTAATTGAACAATGCGACTGACGATAGGCAAGTTGATAACAACCGCATTCTTGCAAAGACAGTAGGACACCAAATAATAAACCTTGCGTCTGATAGAGATAAGTGCACATACTGAAAGCGGTCGAATAAGTGCGAAAAGATGTCAACAGATGGCCTACAGTGATCAATTAAAACGAGCCACAACAGTAACCAATCATTCAATGCACATTACCTGCCCGTTTCGCTTCACTTGATATTTGCTGAGTGGTACCCACTGTAGTAATGAACCAACCACCAGTTTTAATTAACGTTTCTTCCATTGTTCATCCTGAGGATCTGTTTTAGCAAACTTTTCTAAACGCTGTACACGTGCATTAGTTGTCTCGATCCTTCCTCTAAACTTAGGCCTACACCACAACAAACACTAGATATATGATTTTTTCATGGATTTCACGATTCCACTCCTTCACCTGTGTGTTGTTCATCATCCACGATCCAGTTTATACTCGCTTGACCGCCTCCGTCTTGACTTATCCGCCTTCCTCTGTTATGCTTGCCCGTATTCTGCAAGGTTGGGTATTTCTTCCTTGCCAATCCTCCGTTCACTTGTCTCACTTAGCCGGTCTGTCCGTCCATGTCCCATTCAGTATTATTGCTGCGACCGGTGGTAAGACCTGTCGATTACCCATCTGTCACTTATCTAACTGTTGGTCTGTTTGTTAACTTTGGATTCACATGCCTGCCTTGTTAACATTCACTCACTTCTCCTCCTTGCCTGTCACTAGTGGTCATTTTTGCTTGTGACCCTGAACCCGCCCTGTTCCGTTTTAATTGTTCGCGTTGTTCCCTCCTATAGTGAACAGCTGCGGTGTGCGTTTGTAACCATTATTATCGATTGTCTTGACGGTACCGTGCAAGTTTGCTTCTAGATTGTTTCGAATTCTAAACTTCTTTCTCTGCGCGTTACTTCATGTTCAATGGAAATTGGCGTTACGCTACTCAGTTTGTGCATCCGGTCCATTGTCTAAGTTGTTTGTTTGGCTTGCCTACTACAGCTGGGCTTTAAATTTGCGAACCCATAGAAAACAGTATCCAGTCCGTCTGCTAAACTCGCGTCGAAGTCTCCTTAACATATCTGTCGTAATCGTGCTGTTATTTCACGGCTCCACGAAAAATTATACAAACGATTACGAGAAGGTCTGCCAACGCCTTGATTACTTCAACCGGTGAGCGGTCGAGATTACCACCTATTTATGTTGGTCCTTACTCCAGTTCTCGCACAGAACATAAATGTCCGTCGTGAGGCCTACTGATGACGATCTAAGCAGAGCTTAGACAAATAAGCGAGCCAGTGATAGAGGTCATTTTGTCCTGGCTTTCTGCTATATTAAATGGTGAACGTGACGATCTTGTCTTAACTGAAAACTGCGTTACAATACATAGTTTAACTTTAACAATTGTTGGGCAAAAGTCTGACAGGGGTTGGCAGATTTTGACGTACAGATTTTACTAGATAATGCAATAACGGCAGGGAGTGCTCTTATGGTGCTTGTTTTCCATCGTTTCATTACAGGACCTGAGCCACTTCGATTGGTGTGCATTTATTTTGGTTACCCATCATCATCACAACAGTCTTGGGCCTGACCATAGGATACTGTGGCTCGGGCAACTATTTACTAATACAGCAAGATCTCAAACATTCACAGTCGGCCCCGACCTACTGGGACTACACAAAGAAAGAAACGTTTCACTATGTATAATGTTTGCCTTATTGCCGGGAAGTTCATACCCAAAAGCTAAACAAAGAATGTCATCGTCCTCAGATGACTTCATTGGTGAACATTTCCAAATAGAACGACTGCCATGTTCTGACAGCACCATACTGTCACCACATTTATGACCTCTTAGGCTGGCTCTTACAAGTTATCCAAACGCCACTTATGACGGGAAGGCTTTTCAGAACTACAAGATCATTCTTTGTAGCAATCACTCACATACTATTCCTTGCTTGTTTCACTTTTGTTTGCTCTCCTATGGAGTGGAATAGGATAACTCTTTTGTGCCATTAGATAGTTCATATAACTACCGTGTTTACTGACTGCTCACCTGGTTAATCTGCTGATTGAATGAATCACACTGTCCATAAGGTCATCTTATGAGCGCTCCCTATTCACATCAATTAACTTGCATTATTACAGGATCGGGGGTCAATGGGTGATACATAGATTTAAAAGTTTTGTATAGAGTGGTCATTTGGGTTAAAGGCGGGCAGACACCATATTATTGTCTTCAAGGTGCAGCAATAAAGCATAGAAGAGATCTTAATCATGGATGAACAGTAGGGGATTTTGGTTTTCATATAGATTGAACATCACCCACAATTGATCGCAGCTGTCGCATTCCCATAGACTTTCCAGTCGGCCCCTTTTGAAAGCAGAAGCACTAATCTCCAGTCTCGCTCTCATTAGAGCTCGTCAGTAGTGCACGTCCTTGCCACTGCTGGAACTAGAACTCCGGCCATGTTTCCTTAAGGCAACCGTGTTTACCACTGCTCCATTGACCTCACGTTGGGCACGACCGTAATCGATACTGCGTTACCCCACATAACATACTAGATATCTTTAATCGTAGAGCCACGGGATCAAAAGCCAGAAATTAAGTATATTGCTTACTGACAGTTTGAGAGTAAACCAGTTATTTAACGAAAGTTAGTACTTCCGAACCGTAAACAGAACGGATATGGGAAAACATATTGTGCGTTGTGCTGATGCTCATTATTAATTAATTCATTTTGTCACTCCAGCTGATACACTCCATGCTTGATTAGACACCTAGGTCGTATCGTTGCTCATGGGCAGTGCAGTGTGGTAACCTGTTTGCCGGGTGTAACTCTAGTGTCACTTATTGCAAATCAATAGCATGAAGTAATGCTGCAAATGTTTGATGTTAAAATGGATTCTCACGGTGACCGTCACGAGGTTTGTATAGGTACTCCCATCTTTGGTATCAAAGTCTGAATGTAAGCAGCCCTCCTAGCAACCAAGAGGAGGCAAACTCCCAGAAATGCATCTGCATCTGAAATTGCATGACTCTTAACCATAATTATGTTGTATAGAGTCCTCAGGTTGACTAGATCCAGGCAGGCGCATGCATGCGACCTTGTGGCAAGTGATTTCTATGCTTCCCGTGGCGAGTTCATGGGTTCAGTACTTATTTTGAACTAATTGCTCATGGTCTCGATTGTTCGTCGCAATGGTAGGGTTGCCTGTGTTTATTTAACCTATGGAGCCAAAAGTGTATCAAAGTCGGTTTGTTTGCCACTGGGTTTGGGATGGGAAAGAATTAAACGTTTCTGTGTAGATACAACAGTCATTTGTCCGGTACCCAGCCGACTCATCTCCACAAATCAGATCGTTCTAGTCCGTGGAATGTTGGTTCAAAATTAATCGTGATCTGTTAAAATACTTCCTTTTGCTAGCAGTTTATATGGTATTTGGTGTGTTTGTCATGTTTCGATGCATAGTTGATTTCAGTTCTGCTGCAAAAAATATCTCATTTTATCGAGTATCTGTACGCTGTGTTGGTTCACGAACCGTACATCACATGACTGGGTTGTAGCACCTCCAGTAGCATGATTTCACATTTGTTGCGATACGTTGGAAGCTCGTCAATCACATGACTCTTATCTTATCAAATATGTAGTTTGTGAAGCGCACACTTGTCAGTTCACCTTTTGACTATATTCAGTGAAATTCCATTGTTTCTCCCTACTGCACTGAACCCCTTTAAGTCATTCAAATAGGTCAAAAAAAAGTACGATATACATTCATTTTTCTAAACGCGTAGCTAGCGTGAGAACAAAACTTAACGTTCCAAAATTTTAATAGCGTGCATACAGATCGATTTAAATAGTGGGAGACACGACGAAACTTACAACAAGCAGAATTGAAGAGTTGATTGTTTTGATTGCATCGAGCAGGCTGTCTGCGGGTGGTACCGATATCCGTTGACGAGATTCAAATCTGTGTCTGATGTTTTTGATTTGGACCACTCGAACTTCTTACCTGATTTTAATAACCGCGGTCAAGTGTTAGTGGCTCCAACCTTGTTGTATGGTAGGACACTTTAGTTAGAACTTTTCAAATGTTAGTGAAGTCATAAATGCATCGTAAGCTACTTGTAGTGGATGTTATGCTCAGTCGTCCTTTGGCTTTGGTCACTGTGACAAGCTAATCTGAATCGGATGTCAACGACCATGGTAGGATGCAGATTACCCGATCGCTCTTTTATTGTTTCCATCAAAATACATCGCCCTGACTCAGTCAACGAGCTTCTTGCGCTAGCTGTTTAATTCTTTATCAGCTGACTTCTGTCTATACTTCATTCATGCACAGTTGTGGTCTTCCGGTACAACAGCTACGGTCTGCGCATTTCAAGGTGACCGTATCTACACAGCTTGGGTCGGCGACTCGCAGGCTTGGTTGGTATATATGCCCACCGATGACGACAGCAACGATCTCAAGAACAGTCAACCCACTTCGAATAACACCGTACATGAGCGCACTCCAAACAGCGTTTCCCATCCACAATCGGTCAGCACAAAGAAGAGTCCACCACCCAAATCTCCTAGGTCATCGAGACGTGGACTGGGTTCCTTACAAAGACAACATACCTCTTATAACGAACATGACGCAACTGGTGATGGGAATTCTGGGAGCGGCGTTGAGGCAAGAGGAACCTCAGCAGTTGTGTTCGATAAAACGTCTACTAATGGACAGGCTGTTGCCTTGACAGACGCAATTCACCGACCTGAGTTTGCTGTGAGCATTCCTCTCTATGCTAATTGTGCTTGTCTTTTTCTGTCATTAAATGTGGTCAAATCACCCAACTATGCTTGGTGTATATATTGTTAACAAGACTGACTTTCTTTGTCACCTGTTCTCTTTTCTTCAAGATTCTTTAACTTTAAACGTGTAGTTTGGCTTATTTTGCTGGTTATGCTTTATGAATCGCACCTCTTGTGGAACCTCCGTAATACTGATGCATCAATGAAAGCATGCTGTAGAGTACTAAATTTTCAGAGGCACTGACTTTAGAGATGATTCCCTATTCGGTGAAAGTCTGTGATAGTGGGATCGAGTATTACTCTGTTGGTGATAGTCATGAGGTTAATGCCTTCCGCCGTCTGGTCTCTCGTCTCTCTCACCCTCCCCCACTGCTGGTCGTTCTTGCTGCCGCACTAGAGTGCGCCTGCTTTTATGGTATGTTTCTGCTTGCTGCGATCTGCCTTCTTACTTGCGTTCGCAATTTGCTTGTTTGCTTGCAACGGACAGGTAACTTGGTACCGAGCACTTAAATTTAGGCATTTCGATGCAATGGATCCGTTCCCGTTGCCGCCCATTGTTATTTCTAAACTAGGACTTTTTCTCACGTTTGTGTGGCGATGTTGATGAAGGTGTAATTTAATGCCGTAACTTCCCACTTAGCGTTCATGTCATCAGTTTTTACGTCACGCCTGCAACCGTTGTTGCAGTATCAAGTCTGGATACTCTTTTGAACTCACTGCTCACTATTTGCCCCTCATGGTAATCTTTTACAAATGAGGTATTGCAAAAACTACTTGGTCGGTATCCAAAAACAGCTCACGTTCAGCTACTCCGCGAAAAATTACATAAATCTGGATTATCTGATGGATTGATTGATTGATTGAATGCACCTAAGGAATTACCCAACACTAGGAAGGACAAACAGTTGTGTGCATTACACTACACAAGGTGTGATATGAAATTTTTTTCTCACGCTTTGTGGAATTTCAATGGCAATGATTGGATCGATTTTGATGCTGTTAGTTCTCCGCAAACTTTTCTTTTCTACTTAAGATTTTGTGTAAAACGTGGGCGTATGGATTTGCTGAACAAGTATGCGAGTACACACAACATCCCAGGTCAACGTCTAAGGCAAACAGTCTTCGCACTAAAGGTGGCGCACGTCACAGTTGCCCACTTTCACCACCTTTTTCAGCCAATTGATAGGTGAACGGTATGCTGTCCGTAGCAACCATAGAATGCCTTCCACAAGATTCTGCACGCACCTAATCGTCACTGCGCTGTTCCACTTTTTGTTATTAACAAAAAAATACAAGTCGACATTTTCTGAAATAAAAAAAACAACAGTAAAATAGACTGTCATTGCAATTTTTCTTCTCTGTGTTTCTCTGTACTAAGCTGCCCTTCTTGAAAAAAATTTCACGCCAGCGTCCACAGTGTAGTTGAATTCATTGTTTGATAGGTACCGTGTTTTGGTACAATCTTTCATTGGCTATCCTCCCTACAAACTGCAGAATACGGTCCGGTACCTGTGGTGTGTGGTCTACACATTGCACTCCAACTAACCCAACGCTGGTGGTTAGCTGACTTTCAGTGCAATCATCGAATATCCCAACTCCGAAAGTTCTCCCGTTCAGTTAGGGCTTCCGATGTAATCAGACGAAAATGTGTGACCCACTCCATGTTAGCAACTGACCATGATAAACCAGAGCACAGAGTGCAAGGTGTGTGAAAAAAACGTGTATCTTCCACTCGATTTAATTCAACAGTGCACTTACAGAAAATGGTTTATGTAGGTTGTACGTACGAATAACCCGAAATGTACTAGTATGCTCAGTACGTTACAGAATTTCTTTAGAGAGTAGGAAGTTGTCGAAATGCATTGTTAGCTAGATTTACTCAAGTATTTTTTTTTGTCAAATAGCCTGCCTAAGGTCTCCTAGTGCATCCGTTGCATCCAACAATACTTTTAACACATTGGTAGTCAGACGGTTTTTACTGCTTTTGACGGAATAGTGTATTTTACATAGTGGATTTAATTATGTAGATTACTTCCCGGTGAGTATTCTGTCGGAATGCTCACACGTTAACCTCACCCACAGTGTGAGCAAATATATATGCTACCTGTTAACCTTAAAGTGCCCTAATCGTACGTGTACTGAAATATTTTTCGTCTGGTTATTGGTTCAGTTTAACTTTCTTTGTGATAGGGGGTAAATTCTTGAGATAACTGCTACCCAAAATGTGTACTTGATTTTAGATGCTTAAAGCTGATTGTGATTTTGTAAAAGCCGCAGCCTTTTTCAAGCGAGCTTAGCCTGTTGGTTCCTGTCTTAGAGTTATGTGGGAGATTCTAACAGAGACGCTATATTGGTTAACGTCACTGATTGAACACTATTCCTCATTATCTGCTTACGTTACTCTGAATTCTTCGTTGCTTATGAGACACCGTGATTTTCTTTACTTGAATTCGCGACCTATCTTCATCCGCTAAACGCTTGTGATTCGAACATCGTTAACAGTTCATTTCGCTCTCTGATATTTTTCACATGTTGTGAATGTACGTATCAGATGGCAGTATTCAACTGCTTTGCATACACTTAGCCGTCGCGAACAACTGCACGCTATGGATAATTTTAGTGTTTCGTTGCAATATGTCTGTCTGAAAGCTCATGTGAACACAATTTATAAAATTTCCGATTTTTAGCACTCCCAAACGATCGCTTTAATGTTTGTGCTGTAACTACGCTAAAAATGTTGTGATTATTTCTACGGTTGTTTTGACAATTTTCTGATTAACTTTTTTTCCTTACCAAATCTCCAGCCGGAATTCATATCCGTTATTCGTAACGGTGGAGCAGTTTCTCTCGAAGTTGCTGCTGCCGATGACCACCTCTCTCCGAATTCGCCAGCTCTGCAAAACGTATTCCGGAATTTTCAGAGTTCATTACCTCCAATGGTGGACGCAAAGTCCTTCGAAGTTCCTCAACTATCAAATCCGAATCTAGTGGATTGCCGCGTTGGTGGCCTTTTATGCGTTAGTCGGGCCCTCGGGGATGATCAAACTGTTGCAGGAATGTCCTCTCTTCCTTCTGTTACCGTATGGAAACCGGGAAAGCCAACCTGTCGACAACCGATGTGCTTGGTTGTTGCCTCAGATGGCCTTTGGGATACTGATAATTGTTCGGAGTCAGATGTGGCTGAATGCGCCCAAAAGTGGTTCAAAAAATACCGCACGTCCGACGGACATGTGGAAAACGGTCTTGCACGGGAGCTCACCCAAATGGCTGTGGATAATGGTGCTTCGGACAACGTCACGTGTGTGGTGGTGTGGCTGAATAAATGGGCAGCAAATTTGCAGGATGCGGAAACGTCCATGGGCGTTCCCTATTGCAGTAAAAATGTGCGGTGGCCGCGTGGTAATCGGACCACTTCATTAGTTGACTTTGCTTCCCCGTATCAATTGAAAGTACGTGGCCCGAATCAGGGTCCTCTCCTGGGCGAGGTTCGGTCCGACGATCCACTTGATCAACGGAACTCTATGTTTTCTGGTGACGTTTTTCACTCAAGAGCTCGCTGCTCAAGTCCACCACGATACAAGTCTTCCAGTCCTTCCCCTCCTCTCTTCAATAAATGATGTGTCGTGACTCATCCCAGTTGGGACTCCTGTTGCCAATCGTGGTTTGCTCAACTAACATGGTATGCATTTTCCGTACGCTTAACTTGCTTGATTCAGGCTTCTACCTCATACCAAACCGTGGCACATATCGATTAGGAGATTGACTGTTTTCTTCGAAGCAGTCTGATTCTTCGTTTTTGCATTTGTTTAATCTTTTTAATCCACCTCATAAAGCTTCGAGACTCCCTCATGTGCCTCTGTTCAAGGATGTTTTCCCATGTGTTTGATTTATGTATCGGTTGCCTTGTAACTCCCATTTTCTTTAGCATCTCTCCGTTTGTCGTTTCTAAACAAAAGCCAATAGTGATCTGTGCAACAGCAGCCGCATGGCCTTTGTATTCACGGACATTCTTCTTTTAACATCACATTATCCAGCTTCACCTATTCAACCTGGTCTGTTTTGTTCGGTGTTGTGGATAATTATTGAGTACATGGTTGAACAGTTACAGGTCAGTTGTTTGCTCCAATTATGTATATCGGAACACAGTTGCGTGTTGTAAACGCTGCTAACCGATTTATTTAAACAGAATTCTCCGTACCAAACATTTATCACTTCCGATGTGACTGTCTGTGTTGATACACCCCTGAAGCAGCATGTCTAGCACTTGGCTGTTCACCTACTTTTCTATTATGAATTCACATGTGTCTGCAAAATCGCCCATGAAATCAGGCTCAGTTTATGCTTGTCTTCAAGGTTAGTTCATTTTCTCTTTTACACCTTTCAGACATGATAAAATTGAAATACAGTGCAGACGATCATGTTTGTGAGGTGTGAATAACTAAATTTAGTTTGAATACAGTACTTCATAATTGACTGCTTCTTGTTTTGTCTTCAGTTATGCGATTGACAGGGGAGATGGCCATTTTATTTTACTTCGTTTTCAGATCTATTTTAGATTCACTGCATTGGATGGTAGTCAGTGGATTTTTTTCTGGTCCTAAACAGCCCAACTTACTCAATGGGCTTCGTATCTTGTGAATCCGTCGGCCTAATAACCTTCATATCCCGACGGTCTTTCTAAAGACATCCACTCTAGCCCGATGTGCGTTTATTCGATATAATTGTTCAGTTGTCTCCGAAATTTTTGTGTAGGGATGCAGTCGTGCAGTGTATATATTGTTTGTAAAAAAGGATTTTGTTAGTTTCTACGTTTGTTTATCATCGCTGTTGTGTGCCTGTCTTGGGCCACAGCTCCCAGAGCACAGTTGCCAAATATCGTTTGGATCGTTCGTGTAGCTCTACCTATTCCACTTGGCTTTAACTTTTCGACATTTCACCGATTTGCTAACCTACCCACCCACATTGTTTTAGCCTGTCAAAAGCAGTTTGTACTTTGAATTGACCGTCGGTCGATTGCCGATACCACGTGGATGCAAGTGGCTAGTCTCTAATTTTGTGTAACGTCCACTCTAGTCGCTAACGCGCTCTGTGACAGAAGCTTTGTAGCGAAAGGCAATTTGGTCGTTGTACCAACAGGAAAGGAAGTCGAGATACGGTTAACAAATAGTGGGCCGCTTAGTTGATTAAAGAACGGTTTAATGGACCAATACGAAATACAAACGGCCCTGGACGCAGGCAAGATCTATTGAACTGATGATAGTAAAGTCCTGTTGCATCCAACAGAATAGTGCCATTGGTGCGACAACGCGAAAAAAATGAACGGAAAGTCGCAATACATGAGAGCACCGATGGCGACGTTGGATATAAGTAATGGGCGGATGAATCATTGTCAGTTACACAACCCAGAAAGTTGTTTGGCAATAGAAAGGCTATCGTTTCGATTAGCCAAATATAACAGGTTAACATTGTGTTGGGGTGTAGAGCAGAAGTAGCAGAGAACGCGTGAAGTTTTCGAGAATCAATTACAACTTGAACAGGGCCCAATAACCGGCGGTTAGACAGGTCCAATACACCCCAACAACTCGCGGGCATGCTGTGGAAACACTCCCATAAAAGTTTTACTTCAGGTTGAATAAGTTATCCAAAGGCAATCATTAGGAATGCAACAAACAGCGCAGTACTCTATATATTGACACGACCGTTAAGGAAATGAATGTACAGCCAGCGAGCGTTCTGTGTTTAGCACGCGGAAGGAAAAAATTTCCCCACTAACCGAAATATGCTATACTTTGGGCTGAACAAACATGCCTCAACAGAAGGTGTCAAATTGTACAACGAAATGTCAAAAAATTGCGCCTTTCTAAGAAGTAGCTACAATGCCAACAGGCAATTGCGTATTTTCATAGATTGACATTACGCACAATTGATCCAGTCAGCCATTTCGAAAGGAAGCACTAGACTCGAGTTTCGCTCTCATTAGAGCTCGTCAGTAGTGCATATCCTTGCCACTGCCGGGACTAGAACTCCGGCCACGCTTTCATGAGGCAACCGTGTTACCACTGCGCCATTGACCTCACATTAGGCACGACCGAATTATCATATGTGAACGCTCAACCACTTTCGCTTGTGAGTAATGATCAGGTTGCCCGATCGCCTCGAGAGGAGACACAGTTACTGTCTGTTAACTCCAAGTCGAAATCACAGAAATCATTGACTTGTTCGAGCGGTATTTTGATTGCTGATGAGTAGCCGGGGGCTTGGTTAATTTTAGGCTGAACATCACTCACTTTGCGGAAGAGACCGGCCGAAACGTTCATCTGAATGCGAAGGCTGCGATCAAATGTGAGTGGTTTTCAACTTACAAGTAGCCAAATCCCCGACTGCTCATTGGTAGGTTGTAATGTATGTATGTTTGATCATCAATTATGCTAGCATCTTTGTTGAAATGCAATGACATGGGGTATGGTCGTAATTTCGCATTTTATGGATCTCTTCAAAACGCCGCAAAATTCAGCAACGTTAGGATGGGGTATCGTGCATTTCACCTCGAATCTTGCAATGAACGCACTTATAAAAGTTAACAGTGAGCTAACGTCAATAATCGCCTGGTTCCGGGGGAAATGGTGAAATATTTTTCATCGCCAAACTAGCATTCTGAGCAGTTTATTCATGTTCCAATTTTCTGATTCAGGCTACTCACTTACAGTCCATGAACCATGGGTAATTTCTGTGAAATCTAGTTTTTGAGATCTTCGAAAGAATTTAAAAACTAGGTTTCACGACAAAATGACTGTTCTTTCTTTAGAACCATCTTCCGAACTCGTCATTGCTGGAGTTACGTACCGCTGACAGCCTGTCTGTGAAGTAGTGGCGGCCAGTGACGTATATACACTTATCATGGAATACGTCAGTAGTGTCGGTGTTTACTACGACCTGAATGTCCTTACTCAATCTGCATCGTCAACCCTGAAATGAAGGGTGGTATGCCTGATTCAGGTCCTGTATGACCTCCGAGTTCTGTCGCGAAAACTGTAAATGTATTTGTAAACTTTAACAATGACAGCTTTGTGCAGATACCTCCAACTTCCGACATTGCAACTGCCCACCAGACGGAAGGTATCAGCGCTGTAGATGTTACATCTATAGCAACACTGAAGAATCGCTGGATCCTCGGAAATAGCTGTCCTGGTTCTGGTCGTTACCCCCAGGAAAATTGCGTGAAGTTAACAAGCAGCTCACCATGCTTTTGTTCACACGATCTAATTCGGAGGGTCAAGATCCTGGCAACTACATGAGAGAGTCTATTGGATTCGTTGCGGAAATGCACGGTCTCATTTCCACTTATATGACCCTGTTGTGATCGGTTAATAATTTAACAGTGCAGGTTGTTAAAAACTGTAACTAGCCTCCCTATAAACCCAAGTGAATCGTCCGACAAAGGCTCCTGACCAAAGCTTATAACAGCACCAAGACACAAGACGGGGAGGTTTCAGTGCACGGTGCACTAGATACGTCCTTTTGCATACCGGGCTAAACGTACCCATCGGAAATGAGCTTGGGCATAACCCGGATATCATAATGGGCAGTGTTGTGTAGTGTGTCGAACGGACGTCGT
Source organism: Paragonimus kellicotti (assembly GCA_014220965.1). Classification (NCBI taxonomy): domain Eukaryota; kingdom Metazoa; phylum Platyhelminthes; class Trematoda; order Plagiorchiida; family Troglotrematidae; genus Paragonimus; species Paragonimus kellicotti. The sequence goes on along the minus strand of LOND01000956.1, from coordinate 70,600 downwards.
CCGGAAAGAGTAGGAACCACTGGACGTAAATGTCCGGTGGAAGTATCGCAAAGAATAGTGTCTGCAGATGCCGGCAAAGGCTGATCCGTCAGACGTAGGGCTGATTGTTGACAGGAAGCGCGGAAATCGTTTCCGAACGTTGTGCGTTGGCCATAGCGTTCAAGTCGATTGAGTCGTGACCAACTGGTGCTGATACTTAGGATAAGGCATCAGCCACAACGTTATATCTGACAGAAACTTGGCGTATATCTTACGCCAATTGAGATACCATGTCGAAATGTGGAATTTCGCTGGGCGAATGTCTCTCGGACCCACTGCACAAAGCAAAAACTAACGGTTTGTGGTCAATGAGAATCGCAAACTTGGTCCCCCTCGTGGACGTTTCAGAAGTGGACAACAGCCTAGCAAATGACAACCCGCTAACGAACCTGTTATACTTCGTTTCGGTCGGAAGTAGACGTCTGGAAAAGAAAGCGAGCGGATTTCCAGAGTCCATCGACGAACTGCTGAAGCACGGCGCTGACCGCGGTATCTGACGCGTCAACGGCTACACTTATTTCCGCGGCTGAGTTGAAATGATGTAACATGACGGTGGTGGCTAATGCATCCTCAATCGATCGAACGATTCAATGGCTATCGCTGATAACTCTACGTCTCCGTTGACACGGCCACGGAGTAAATCGGTTAAGGGCTGCATAAGCTGAGCACAGTGTGGGATAAACCGTCTATAATAGTTAACCATTCCGTTGAATCGACGGATAGCAGCGAGAGTTGTAGGACGGGGAAAATCGCGGATTACTCCTACCTTATCGATCAACGGTCGAATACCGTGTTGATCAACCTGGTGTCCTAGTAGATCTGTTGCAGGCTGGACAAAAACTCATTTGCCCGCATTACTCGATGTCCAAAGGTTGCTAATGTGTTGAAGGGCTGTCGCGGATGAATCTAGTTTTCCTCTCCAGAGGCGCTTGCATATAATGGGTCATCGATGTAAGGGTGGAAAACATCCACACTTCATGTGATATCGTCGATAAAACGTTAAAACGTTTGTGCAGCGTTTCGTAAACCAAACGACATACGTAGAAATTCGAATAGACCGAATGGGTGTGATGACGGCTGTCTTCGCGACATCCTCGTCCGCAACTAGGATTTGGCGGTAGGCGCGCACCAGATCGATTTTCGAAGACACATGGGTACCATGAATATTAGCCGTGATGTCACGTTTATGTGGGATTGGGTAACTGCAAGGTAACGTGGCATCGTTAAGTGAACGATAATCTTCACAAGGGCATTAATCGTTTGACGCCTAAGGGACCATGTGGAGTGTGTAGGTCCAGGGGCTACTGGACGGATGGATGATTCCAAGTTCGAGCATGTGCCCAAACTCAGCGCCAGCTACCCTTAGCTTGTCTAGCGTAAACCTGCGAGCTTTGGTGAGCACTGGCGGGCTTGCCGTGACTATGTGGTGCCTCGTGGAACCTGTGACGACAGGAAGAGATCATGACTGTCGAAAAGCAGTTGGATACGTTCCGACCAGGAAATTAAAGGAATCTAACATTATAGAGTTTCTTATACGGGACTGATTGCTACCATATCGCTCAAAGTTACGGTAGCAGTAGGATTTGTCGTTTGATCGACTGGAAAGCGTCGTCTGGAGTCTACCGGAAGGCCGACGTGTTGTGGAAAGGCGATACCGATCATTGCCATTTTGACTTCGGTGATCGTGAAGGTCTAGCGAAATATCGTACGAAGACCTAAGTTAAGTGTGCGAGAGCGGTGACCGAACACTTTATAGTGCTTCCATTGACCGCGCGAAGGGTGTGACGTGACGATCTGTTCGAGTCGTGGGCTTCGGGTGGGATCACGCTGATCCCAACACCTAAGTCGATGACGTAGCTGATCCTCGACTCGTGATCTCCTAGAGAGAACAGACGACCAAGCGGACGAGCTAAGGCAGTATCCATAAGGGTCTGTCTGCTCTTTTTGCTGACTGGACCAAGAAGTGCAAGGCTGTCGGCATCGTCATGCGTTCTTGCCAAATTACTTGTTATATCAGCAGTGATCAAGAGTAGCATTCGGAGCAGCTGTTGAGGTAAACGCGACTACGCGCGGCCATTATGTCGGCAAGTAGGTGTAGTCAAACGTGACCTCGAACGCTGCGTCGCTGAAACATGAAGCTGCTTACGTAGACCAACAATCTGATCAGCTGAAGTGGCTGTCACGCCCTGAAAACTCAAAGCGAGGTGGGGGACGATGGTGACGTATGTGTCCCCAATCCGGTCGGCAATATCGGCCAAGGTTGACAAGGTTGCCAACGGGTTTGCGCTAAGGATGCTTTGCATATCCTTAGGCAAACGCTGGAGCCACATCTCTTTAAGTAGAGCCTGCTCTACATGTGTCATATCTGTTAAGTAGTGCATGTGGCGAGGGAACTGCGAGTGTTTAGGGTCACCAAGCTCAATTGAACTCAAAATCCAAGAAATATACTGTTGATATGACAAATCAACGCATTTAATTACCGCCAGTTTCAACTGCTCGCAGGGTTTCGTGGAATCCGGTAACTCCAAAATATCGTCCACCACGTCAATGACGTGAGGTGGCAGTGCCGCAACTACGTGGTGGAAACAGGTTAGCTCTGAAATAATTTGCCGTAGCAAACCACAATTTAAGATTATTCCGTCGAAAGAGGACAAATGGTACGGTTGTTGCACTGACCAGAACGTCCGGTAAAACATTAGGTTGAGCATCCATCATGGCAGAATGGATAATGAACGAAGTTGAAAATGGATATATATATTTATGAAATATATGAAAATGGTAACCGAAAGTTATACAAATAATATACCTGTAGGAAAAAATGTTCAACCAATTTATGGTGAACCGAAACAAAGGTGACGGAAGGAAATTGACTATTATGTGGGCACTAATTCAGTGCACGGTGCACCAGGTTGTTTTCCCAGGTACGAATATACCAGAAGCGAAACGTAAAAATGACGTTGGGAGGAGATATTCATTACACGGAATATACAGAGGGCCTCTTGTAACGCTGGAAGTAGCACTGACACGTAAGTCAGCTGGGGAGGCTAATGACCGACTTTGACGAGCGAGTAAATCGAACGAGTATGTGACACACGCGTGTGAACGCGTTCACGCCACAGTCACGTGGCGTGCAAACAAACAATCAGACATCAAACCATGCGAAGTATCTTAATGGCCTAGGTACCATATTCAACTGAGCTTTTGGAAATATTTTACATATCATACCGCTGGCAGGCCAGTGAAATCGCCAGGTTGCTACAAGGTCTTTGAGAAATACGCGAAGGATTGGTCGGTCGCTTCAACTCAGATTGTTGGTCCAGTTCGGACAACGCCGAATGTCAACTCCTCGTCTGTGTGGCGAAAACTTGCGGACGCTCAAGGTCTTTTATGTTAGGCTTCGGACCGCTAAAACGTTCCCGGTGGTGGCTTGTATGACTTCGTGAGTGAGCTTGAGTGAGCCCAACTTCGTCTAGCAAAAATTCGCGGTACTCGATGGCGGCCTTTCGTTGACCCTGACAATATTAAATATAATAGAACTGCTTATGCCCTTCGTCGTTCAATCTGTTGGTCAAGCTGGTCTCAGAATATTTCATGAAGCGTTAAATACTCCAAGGCAACCCAGCAGACGGTTATAGCTCGATTTTTGGCAGGCCCACATTTGCGAATGTGTTCAGTAAACAATCCTCCATAGAACCACCTCGTTACCTGCAAGCATTCAGGCTACGTGATCTACTAGCCGGAATGGTGTCTGTAGTTGTCCTGTCAAACGGTTCTTCGGTCACACTGAATCTTGATTGTGCCCTGTCGTGTTTTTGCCCCCCCTCCTCTAGAAGCGGTTCTCCGCCGTTGATCGCCACATGTTGCCGAGATGAAGCGCGAGTTTTAGCCGGGGCAAAACTGAGCAGCTCAGTTTTACACTCACAGTTATCTGATAGGACTGTCAGTAATCCTAGCAAGGTATTTGCATAGAAGTGGGGACGCAAGCTCACGAAGCCACGGGCAGGTTAACATGCCCTTGACGCGTCCCTGTGAAGTTGGATTAAAAAATTTGAGTGAAGAACACGGACAAACAACTAACCGAAGATTAAGCGCTGGAATCATTTGAACACTTTTGCCATCGTCTATAAAGGTCGCTTAGTGCTCGGCGGCCAAAATCTGGAGATCGGGAAGGGCAGCACCTACTGCATTTCGGGGTGTGAATAACACAGAAGAACTCGGTTATTCCGGGGCAGACACCAGACTACCTGTGTTAAGACACTGTTTCATAGAGCCAGGCGTATTTGCACCCCGGATACTCTGCAGACAGAACAGGAGTTGCTGAGACAAACTTTACTAGCAAATGGATACCCCGACAAATTCATTGAGGCACATAATACGGTGAAGAAGAGCACTGAGCCCATACTGACGGCTCAAAAGAAGGATGTTTTCTTATTCTTGCCATTCAAAGGTGACCATCTAGCCAACGACATAAAACAAATTAAAGTCTGCTCTGGCTCGAACGTATGCGGCTGCGCAGTTGCGCTTATTTCAAACCACCAGAGGACCAGTTCTCCGCAATCGCGAAAGTAGTTTGTCAAACTGTTCTGTCTCCCATATGTGTACCAGTTCACCTGCAGTTGCGGTGACGTTTACATAGGCAGAACAGATCGACAACTATCACAACGAGTCGCCGAACACATCCCGAAGTGGTTGAAACAACAGATGATGAACCAGCCTCAACTTGGTGCATTGACGGCTCGAAATCCAACGTCATCGATTGCTAAACACATCATGACAACAGGTCACCAAGTTGACCCATTAAACTCATTCAAAATATTGTTGCGTAATCGAAACCCCAAGTTATTAGCTTTTTGCGAAGCGATGCTCATTCGAACTTACCAACCGACGTTATGTGCACAAAAGTGGTTGAGGCAACCTATCGGGTTGCCATGGTCGTGATTACATAATAATTGATGTGCTTGTAGATGTGTCTAGTCCCTGTTTGTCCCTATCTATATGATGTATATAACTAGCATGTTTTACGTTTGCGACTGATGAGAGTAAATGAAATGTTAACATATCGCAATATATGTCTTCTTTCTGCTCTGATGAAGTGGTTAAAGGGAACTCAGTGTTTCAAATCTGTGACAGGCGAACACCCGCCTCCCTTACGTGCAACAAACTTGATTCACCCGATTATTGTAGAGTGTGTGACAATAAACTTCAACCAATTGACGGATAACAGTGCCCGCCTCGTACAATGAAGTTATCTTACACTACTAAGCTCACACGTCTAATGACTCGTCCAGCCACGCTCAGTCAAACCGCAACGTCTATCGATACGCCGAATATGGAACGGTCACTGTAATTCGTCGAGTTGTTACCAATTTTTTCGGCTGATTGAGCAACGTAGTCCAATGCAAAGAAGACTGTCGTACAAGAGAGCTTGATATTATTGAATCGCCAAACCATATAATGTTTTATTAAACTATAGGGAGGAAGAACAACAGGCCACGATAGTGAATCTACCGTATTTACAGTTTCTGATAAACTATTTATAGGGATATGGCCAACTACAAGACGAGTGGTATTCATGCGATAAAGCCTAAGAATTACCAGGGATACAGAAAATCAGGGGTTCATCAGTGGAAAGTAAGGGAGGTTTAACTTCCATGGAAAACATGCCACAGGTAGACCGTAATAAGTCTTCATAACCCGCGGGGATCATCGTTTACCGGAACAACGGTTCGTCGCACACCGGGAAGGCATACAATTGTCTCCAGTAAGTTTCGAAGGGAAGGTGAGAAATGACAATCAAAAACAGACTAAATGAAGGTAAGCAGCGTGGTCACGAATGGTCTATCATAAACAACACCTTCGATGCACACTCAACGCTGGCAGATTTTTCTGTGGTAGCTACCAACTTTACGGCCAGAACCAGCCAATCAGATCATTTTCCTGCTTGTTAGTCGTACTACATCTGTTTTATGAATGCGCGTTCTTTCTCAGCTTTAGCTATTGGAATACAACAAATATTCTGAGACGGTCGTTTCCAAATGACAAATGTGCCAGCAGCCACTGACCAGTGTGCCGGAACATCAGATCAGAGTGATACGGTTTACCTTAGTTTCGCTAAAACTACTTATCAGGTTGATCGCTCGATTGTGATTAACAGGTTTCAGCACAGGGGAGTTAAATGTAACCTGTAGTAGCAGCTGGAACTGTTATACCGTACGCTTGAAATTCAGGTTCACACCGAGTCACACGTAAAATGTTGATCCAAGTGAATGCCATCCTCAATATCCAACGACAGAGAAAGGTAATCTAGCTTCCGAATCGGGTAATGAGAAGGCGCTCGTGAAAACTGGACTTATTACGGTGTTAATCGAACCAATGCACCTGAAAATTAAGCCACACAACTCGAATGTGCCCGTAAACAAATTCGACAAATAGACACCGCTCAGAGATGATGGACGATTCGGCTGCGACTCTGCCTGCATCGACGGAGCCAAGTCTCCAGAACAGACGTGGTCGAGAGTTGCGGAGGCCAGTGCGATTTGCAGACTATGTGGACGTCCGCCGTATCTAGTTTTTGCTGTTGCTGCACTTTCTACCGAGTTAACTTCAGATGACAAAATCTGTAAACAAGAGGCTTTGTAAAACGAGAAAGACCTAATCTTTTGGACATAGTGGAGGCAGAAAATGCTGAAAGTTAACTCTTCATCACCTGCATGTGACACTAAGGCCGCGCATTGCTAAAAAACGCTTGAAAACTCGTAATTCTGCAAGGACCTTCTACGATCGACACAAACACGGTTATGGTCCTGCTAGGTCGACTACAACTGGCTTGTTCCCCATTTCTCTGATTACCTATGATTATTACCCTCCTGAACCTTACTGTCGTAACCATATCCAATTGTTTTCCTTCCTTCGACCGGCCGTAGACGCGAGCTGTGTGGCAGGAGTAAATTGGACCATTCATGCTCGTGTCAACGGTTCCGGCTAACTGAAACACTCCTACATTGTCAAAGTCAACACTGGTTGCCTTCTAAGGAAGAGCTCTGTGCGCACCATCATTGCTACCATGTTGGATGTACGATCGCCATTTGCACTCTTTATGTTTCTAAATTTTCATGAGCTCAATCAGTTGTTTGAACGAGATTGGAAACCGAAGAGGACCACGCACATTCGAACATACAATCCTGCTGAGTGACCGCTTATCGTTTCGCCCTGTTACCGTTTCGTCTTCGTTATTCGTTCAATCTCACGTTGACCTCGCGGGTCGACAATATACTCCTGTTTACTCGTTTAGTATTCATAGCCGGCTGGCTTTAATTCGCTCGATTCAAAATAGATGCCGTAAATTTCTAAATGGCAAAATTCGGCGTTCTCTTTTTATACTTTTCTTAGCTTATAATTCTTTCTATTTCTCGATTTGCGAACAGTCGTTTTGCTTTGACCCAACCAACGACCATTTGTTCGAGTTAGATTGCATTCTTTTAATCGTCCATCATCTCTGAGCGGTGTCTATTTGTCGAATTTGTTTACGGGCACATTCG